>ML793822.1:170215-207656 GCA_009831015.1 Picea engelmannii
AGAGTTTCTTTGCTATGATTTTCCTCCTTTGAATAGTACCCCTACCCCTTCTTTTATAGGCTAGAAGGAGCTAGGGTTTTAGACGAACTCTCGGCCATGCATGGCTGGGATTTCCAGTTAACTGACCCAAAGCTTTTCGTCCCGACGAAAAATTTCCTGATTTTTTGGTTTGTTAGGTAAACGCGTGCTATAGTGGGCCAGCCAGCGTTCCAACGCGTGCAGTATAAGGCCTGCCAGCGTTCCAAAGCGCCCAGTAATGGGTTAGGGCGCGGGTTACTTGTTTTAAGAGGTTTTTTGAAGAGTCTGTTCAGCATGGCTTTGGCAATGAAGGGCAATGAGTTGGCCTGATGCCAGGTAAGCATGGATGGTGCAATTTAGGGTTATAACACCGAGTCAGTTTCAGGTGTAGCTAGAGGCAGCTGTGGATTAGCCCACGTGTGTCTGCCTCTGTAAGCCACAATTAATAGAGTAGGTCCTCCCCAGTGGAGTCGTCACAATGGATTTGCCAGGTGCACAGTAGAAATCTTCAAAGGCTCTGATGCCTGATGCACCTTTAGGATCAGAGGTTCAATGTCATTCAATCCCGGGAAAAATTTTCAACTTCGTCCCCGGCAATGGTGCCAGAACTGTTGGCGACAGAAATCACTCCTGGATTGCTTGCAGGAGCAGAGCCTGACACCCATCAGTTTTATGTCACGATTGTTTGTAATAGGTATAAAAAGGAGTGATCTAATGGAAGTAAACTCGGACGATGTGGTTCTAACTCAGAAACTAGGCCAAGAATGCATGGGCAGGTGAGGTCTTGCCTGAACTTCAGACAGTGAGGTGTAGTAAGGGTGAGTAGGGGGAAGACTTATATCAGAGAGATGCGAAGTTATGTAGTAAACATCAGGTTTCTCACAGACTGTAGAAGAAGGCATCCAAACACGAGATCTTCTTGCGCTCAAACACAGAAAACTAGAGAATACAATAATGCATAAATAAATCCTTTATCATGACATAATTGCAATGATCTGCATGAGTCATTCGTTATTGAACTCTCTTAGCATGAGATGAAAATTAGATGAAGTAAGAAAGACTATCTGTCATAAAGCAAGAAATCTCATATACAAATGCATAACCAGGGAACTAGAGTCTGTGCTAAAACTTTACAATCGGGAGCTCTGCTCTACCACCGATCCTTCGAAAAACATCAAAAACTAAACATATATACTCCCAAACATTTTCCCAATAGAGGCCTACTAGACTTCCTGTATGAGGAGTCTTCTCAATCAAATATGGTCTGCACTCTTCTGTCAGATGCCACCTTAATTCAGCATGGATTGCGCCAGGGGGTAGCTGAACCTTTGAATGTTGAATTAGCGTGTGCAGGCTCCCCTGGTGAGTCAAGGACTTGGCGTGGTTTCCATGGAAAGAATCAGTACAAAAGACCGCCTTGGGTGGAATTTCAGCCGGGACATCCATACTTTGCAATAAATGAATGAGGTGAGGCTTCAACCACCCTCTCTCTTCTTCATTCATCTCCAGCAGGTACTTGGATTTAGCTCACATCGAAACGAGATCTGGAGAGTCACAATGCCTTCCTTCTGAGATTCATCTTGGTGCTTCTGGCCCCTTTTGTGTATAGCCCTTTCTGCTTTCTCGAGTGACCACGGGCCGTGACCCTATACCTATCTTCCAGAGTGATTTTGGCGTTTTGGGGTTCACAGATGGGATAGAGCAGGTCCCCTCCCTTCGAAATCGTGATGGGCGAAATGCCAGGAAGATCTAACAGCCACCACGCGTTCCTTCAGGATGAACGGCTGGGAATTTCCTTGGAGCTTTGGTACCCGAGTGGCCAAACAATAAACCTAAGTGCCCCTCCTCCAGACCTGTTCCTTTACGACTAGATGCCAAAACCGCGGGCCCGGTACTGGGCGCTATTGGCATTTCGGGGTTCGGGGTTTCGAAAGGTGAAGTGACGATGAGCGCCTACCCCCCCAACTTCCCGAATGCCGACATGGCACGGATGTGTGCCATGTGTCCTTAAGATGAACGACCGAGGTAGCACTCTCCGCTTAACAAGGGTTCGTGCTCGTTCTCAGGCTCGCTTGATGTGACCTGGCGCTAGGACCGTGGGCTAGGCTTTGAAGGGCACTTATCGGCATTTCGGGGTTCAGGGTTTCGAAAGGTGAAGTGACGAGGAGTGCCTAACCCCCCAACTTCCTGAATGTCAACATGGCACGGATGTGTGCCGCGTGTCCTTAAGATGAACAGTTGAGGTAGCACTCTCTGCTTAACAGGGGGCCGCGCTCATTCTCAGGCTCGCTTGATGTGACCTGGCGCTAGGACCGTGGGCCAGGCTTTGAAGGGCGCTTATCGACATTTCGAGGTTCGGGGTTTCGAAAGGTGAAGAGACGAGGAACTTTACCCCTTGAATTCTTGAATGCCGATATGTCGATGTGACTGGATCCTGCGCCACATGTCATTGGATCGGACGACCCAGACTCAACCTTGAAATATAGGAGCTTTCTCTGGTGCTATATGTCAGGTAACTTGGTAGCCCCGAGATCCCGATGACCGTTGATCTGCTTCGTGGATGGATCTCGACTGCCGACAACAAAACCTTGCCCGCTCGCTTGACTCGTAACCGGAAATGAGATCCTTCTACTGCTGTGCTTGGGTGTTTCCCACTCATTCTATAGACTTGGTTGCTTTTGTGTCTAAGACCAAAATAATCGCTAACACATACAAAGACAAACATTGAGATAATGACACATACATAGAGACAGTGAGAGCTTTGGTGTACCATCAGAGTTTTGTGCTAGTCTGCGAATTGTAGAAAGAAGAGGTGCGAACATCCAAGAGTTGAAGAAGATAAAGGCGTGGATACCCGTGTGTTGCATTATAGACAGGTCGTGGATCTCCATGAAAGTTTTGAAGAAGTTTGGTATAGGTTGGGACAGGATTTTAGTGACAATTATTACAGTGACAGAGTTGATTCGGTGAAAGTGATAGGTTGTCTACATTTGACAATTATATTTTAGGGAGGTTTGTACGAGGCAAGGACAGGTGCTTGTAGCCACCTTTCAGTTGTAGCTGGAGAACATAGGGGGTTGTAGCCTCCTTCTAGTTGTAGCCAGAGAATTGGGGAGTTGTATCTTCCCTCGGGTTGTAGCCTAAATATATAGGGGGTTGGAGCCTCCTTCTAGTTGCAGCTGGAGAACAAAGGAAGTTGGTACTTCCAATGAATGTAATTCTTAAAGACATAAAAAAAAACATTTTGTGGTTTTCTCCCGCATTGAGTTTCCAAGTAACAATACTAGTGTATTGTGTATATGTATGATTTCTCATTGTTCATGTTTTATTTATTCTACACTTGTTGAATGATATTGGTCAATTTATCATAAAGATAAACAACACTTAGATATTGTGGTTAAAAAGGATTAGAAATCTCTATTATTAATCCAGTCCCCCTCTTAGTAATCCAACAAAGATGACAATGAGAGTTATGGTTTGGGAGAAACTCTAGGGGAGAAAAGGGAGCACTTATTCATGTGGTTCTTTTGAGATAATAAGCCTAATATTTTGTGGCATTGAAAACCCTAGGACTACTTGGAGTGTTAGATGTCAAGAAGATAGTGGAATACTATTTTGTTTTCTCTTGACATACACTTGTGTGATGCAAGTGTAGTTGCTAAAGAGAAATTGCAATGTGTATGATAGCTAGTTGTGGATATTTGGTGGAGAAACCATCTTTGATCGTGAGTGATTCCTAGATAGAAGGAGTTGGTGGATAAAGTTTCACGTTTTGGGTGATGTTAGCTTATTGTGAATGCCATGGCTAGGGTTTAGAGAGCATTGGAGAATCCTATGTTGCAATGAATTGTTGATATGTACTTGTAAATTCATCCTATAAATTTATGAAGAGGGATTTATTGTCCAAACCTTTTGTACTCACAAGACCAATTTTTACTGTATAATGTCATGAATGAGTAGTTTCTAAGGTTGTTTGGTGCATATTTATCATCAACAACTAGTTGATTTTGTTAAATGATTTGGCAAACGTGTAGAATCTAAGTGTGTGGATTTATCGATGTAATAAATATATTGTAATTAAGTAATTTCATATCTGTTATATTTTGGGATTTGTGCCCTAGTGGGTAGAAAATATTTCCTTTGAAGTATAATTATTTCATGTTTATTATATTAGGTTTCATTGTGTATGTGGTTGGACATAAGGGAAATACATATTGTTGTAAATTTCAGATTCATCCCTAAGGCTAAAATTTCACAAGAAATAGATCCAAGGAACCTCAAGGTTGAGATGAAATTTATGAATTTCCATCGAGCAAGCAACTCTTTAAATTTCCACATACCACACCCCGACAACAAGATCCAATTAAATTAATCCTTAAAAAAAAATTAGGGATTCAATCAGTAGATGACATCTTATTACTCTATTGAATGTTTCTTTTCAAACATTGGTTAAGATGGTGGCTTTGAGGATAAGGAAAGTGTCTTGATGCATTTTTAGAGAGGAGAAATTTTTTATGCAAGGTATGCTTATTCTAGACACTATTATTATAGTGTCAGAGGCTATGGAGTGGGCCAAGGAAATTTACCAAAACTCTATCTTTCTCAAAATAGATTTTGATAAGACTTATGATTGAATACACTAGAATTTTATTACAAAAACTCTTTGGCATGTTGTTTTTGGCTCTCATTATGTTTCCATGGTGAGCACTTTATTTACGCACGCTTCAACGTTTTTTATTTTAATGGTTCAATGATGGACAAAGTCATTTTTCATCAGTCTATTAGGTAGGGTTGTCCTTTGGCCAGTCATTTATTACAAGTTTTTCATCAACAACTATGTGGGATTTGTGTCTACAAATGTTTTAACGAAAATTGCAATGTTAGAAACTCAAAGATCTACCTTTTTCAAGGAAGTTAACAATTGTCTCTAAAAAAATTATTTCCATATTTACTATGTTTCATGTTGGCTACCAAATTGTTTGCAATGAAAGAGACTAGAGAAAATCCTTCAATATGTTTTATGGTCCAAACATGGTGATGAGAGAGGCCTACCAATAGTGTTGTGGGATGTATGTATTTTACCTAAGGAGAGGTGCCTAGACCTTACTAAAATAATATCGGAGGGTAAAATATTGGTGGTTAAATGGTTCATTTGATGTTTAGAAGGTATAACACCTTAACAAATTCATTTGAGGAGAAGGGTTTTCAAGCACATCATATTCTTTGTGTATGTAGATCCTTCAATATCTATGATATTATTCATTCTCCTAATTTGTTCAAAGTTTCGGGTTCCTTCATTATCAAAAGAATCTAGGAAGAATGGGGTTGTATTTCCAAGTTATTGAATTGGACATTCTTCATCATGGAGGATGGGATCTAGTTGTTATGAACCATGGGGGTGCATATATAGGGATAAATGTACATGTAATGTGTGAATATATATATGTAATAGGGTAAACCTAATAGTAAATGAGACTCAAGTGTAGTGTGTGAATAGATATATAAAGAAATCATGTATTCAATATTAAGACATGTGAATTGTGATGTATGGATGTATTTGGATATTTGGAGAAGGTTATCGTATTCTTTAAGAAGTTATCATGTAACTCATCTCTATTATATATATTGGAGTTGTGCTCCATGCTCACATTGTTGTACATGGTGTGTACTTATGGTTTATTCTGATATCTTAAGCATTTGGTATCAGAGCATTGATCCTAGTGTTTTCCTTTTTCAAGTGAGTCATCTAGGAATTTTTTCTATAATGTTTTTTGTTTTTTTTTACGACGTTGTAGATAAAAAAAACTTGGAGGTTACTTAGAAGAAATATCAACGTACCCATTGCACAAATTTCATGTTCTAGGTCATTATACTTTTGGATATATATCCCATGGAAGTTGGGGATTTTTACTATCCTCGAAATCAATCTCAAACAAGTCATTTTGGGAATTTACCTATAAGATTTTCTTAGTGATGTTTCATAATGTGAAATTTGTAGAATACTCAGAAAATATAACAAATTTCGCCTACTAAAAATTTCATGGTTTGGATCATTTCAATTTATGAGATATAGTATGTGGAAGGTAGGGTTATTTGACTAGTCCTATAACTAGTCTCAAACAAGTATTCTAGGTAAAATAGTCATATATTCTTTAGTGAGGATCCAAATTCAGTGCCACTAGTTGCACTAAAATACGACATTCCATGGTATTTATTTTACAAATTTCATAATTAGGTATTAAATATTGTACACGTGGAATTTTGTACAAGTTTGCTCTCTAGAAAAGGCCAAAAATTAAAAAGGTTTGGAAAGGTCACCATAACTTTCACTTGGTACATCAAATTTTGGTTAGACCTGTGGAATTTCAGAGAAGACATATCAGAGTACTACAAGATAAAATTTCAGACTCAGAAGGGAAAAAATTTCATAAATACATCACAAGGAAGGTTGGCCAGAAGGACAAACTCAAAATCACGTTTTAAAAGGTATGTTCACTTAAAAAGATCATAACTTTTGATTGAAATGTCTGATTGAGCTGATTCAAAAGTCATTTGAAAGATAAAGCAAAGAATATTATATTGGGAAAATGATTATAACTATTTGATATAATTACTCATAACATATTGAAGTTGTAAGTTAATGATTGTGGTTAGACCTCAGTTAAGAATCAATGGCAATACCTAAATTTACAGGAAATGGAGATAAAGATGAAATCATTCCTATGGAATGGTTGAGGTTTGTAAAGGAATATGATAGGAATCCTTTAACAACAAGATTTTATATTTTGGGTAAAGCTCGAAAGTGGTGGATGAGTATGTATAAGGATACTAGATGGAACCCCACATGGGAAGAATTTTAAAAACTCTTCTCAAATAAATGGATTAGGGATACAAAAAAGGAGGCAATGTATACAATTCAAGATGAGTTAAAAGAACCAAAAGAATATAGCAAGAACAAGGGTAATGAGATATCTAATATAAGAGATTAATGAAACACTTTTTAAGTAGGTTCAAAAATTAAAACAAGGAAATTGTAGAAGAGGGGAGTGGGAAAGGGCTGAGTCAAGGGAATCATTGAAAAAGAAAGATGAGGAGATATGTAGATTACAAAACCATAATAAAAAACTATTGGATGAGATGAAGAAATTCAAAGAAGAAAATAAGAATTGTCAAAATCAAGAAGAAACTAGGATCTTGGATGAAGAATCTACCAAAAGATGTGAACAGGAATTTTTCAAGAAGGTTGAGGAATTCCTAAATAATATTGAAGTAAAATAATAAATGCAATCCAAAATTGAAGAAGGATGTCAAAATTGATAGATGGGGTCATCTTGCAACTTCAAAAGGATAAACAGGACAACATTCAAGAAGTTCACTAGAAGATGTTGGAAGAAGTTTAACTTCATCTAGAGAATGTACATGTTAAATATGATGGTATCATCTCCAAGGCTAAAGAAATGAAATACCAAGCAATGAGGATAGATGATTACATTGTCTCCAAAAAGGATGTAAATGAAATGCATGTGCAAAGTGAAGTAAAACCATCAAATATGAAACCATATCAACGCTCTCATTACTGGGAAAGATTTCAAGGAAGACAAGAAGGTTGATATCAACATTATAAAAGAAGAAGATGCAATACTTGTAAATATTCATGGAACAACACATCACCAAACCACTCTTCAATGGGTTATTATCAGAGACCAACAACCACTACAAATTGGAGAAGTTATAACAACAGTACATGGAATCAAAGGAAATAAAATTATGCAACAACTAGCCACCAAGGATTAAGACCGAAAATAATTGTTTTGGGATAGATGGATCATCATCAATGTAATGAAGAAAGCATGAACATAAGAAAATCATATTACTTGATTTCATCACATGTGAAACCTTTAATTGTAAAGCTTTGAGGATAACTCTTTTTGGAGGGTACTATGTTATGACCCATGGAGGGCATATATGGGGTTAAAAATATATGATATGACCCCAAGAGGGAGAATATATAGGGATAAATGTACATGTAATGCGTAAATATATATGTAATAGGGTCGTCCTAATAGTAAAGGGACCTCATGTGTAGTGTGTGAATAGGTATATAAAGAGATCATGTATTCATTATTAGAGCATGTGAATTGTGATGTATGAAAGTATTTGGATATTTGGAGGAGGTTCTCCTATTCTTTAAGGAGTTATTGTGTAACTCATCTTTGTTATCTATATTGGAGTTGTGCTCCATGCTCACATTATTGTACATGGTGTGTACTTCTGGTTTATTATAATATCTTAAGCATTTGATACATAAACTAGCCTTGTTCTATATCTACAACTGGTGGATTCAAGAGAAATTTGTTGATGAAATTCCCCACCTTCAAGCTCTCATATTGAGCAAGAAGGGGATTTTTATGTAGAAGGACCTTGGAGATATTAAATATAGGACATGGAAAGAGTGGAGGATGTTAGCACGACAAAAGACTATTCTCACTCCTTACATAGTGACCACTAAATATCTTTAGAAGCTAATCTCACTTTCACTTGCAAATTTATTTAAAATGAATATCCAAATGAAGGGGGCAATTTGGAGAGACTAGAGTTGGAATTTTGATAAACCAATTCAACACTCTACTTTTAAAAACTTGTATATGTTTTTTCTTAAGAAGACCCCCTCTTGCACCTACTTTGAATGCTCTATGGAATGCTTTAGATCCAGAGAACATATGGATTTAGTAGTTGCACAATGTGTAGTCCTTCCATATCTCCTATGAGCTTTAGTTCTTTTCTTGGCTTATCATCTTCCAAATATTTCCGAGGAAATCCAAACTAGCTAAGAGTGGATTCACAAATTATCAATGCCTTGGCTATGGAAAGGTCAAAAACTATGAAACATGTCTTTTAGGATTACAAGACAGAAAAAAATTGTTGGCAACATGTTCAATGGTACTCTCCAACAATCTTTTAGGAAAACAATCATTCTAGATTCACACTATTAGGGGACTCGTAGTAACTTACATTATATGTTTTCACGTGCTTTTGGCATTGCATTCTAGTGTCTTCTTTACACTCAATTTGGAGAAAGAAATGTAATTTTTATTTTATAATTGTGAAAATGATGTTTCCTCTTTCCTAGGGATATGGAAAGATGTCCAACCTATAGTCTTTTTATATGTTTTTTGTACATATTTGTGTATGTTCATATAAGAAGTATTTCCTAAACAAAGTGTCACAAGACATGAATTCGCCAAGTTTTTCTTCCAACATATCTAGGTATATTTCAAATGGTAGAAATCCATCTCGAATCGAGACAAGTTCCTAATCCATTTCGGGAATGTGCTATGGGGCATGATGGACAAAACATTGATGTGTCCAACCTTCATCCTCAAACTAATGGGAAGACAGAAATAGTGAATCAAATCCTTGTTCATCTACAGGAGGGATCACAAGTCCTCCAATAAGAGCCTTCCTTATATTCAACATTGTCACAACTAATTCGTCCATAGTTCCAACAACAAATATTCATTCAAGGCATGTTCAATGTTTCTACCTTGTATGCCTTTCAACTTTGACACTTTATAGGGTGCTAGAAACGTTTCTACCACTCGGGACAATGAACAAAAGGCCAACAAGTTTGTGGAAAGGATACAACATATTCATCAACAAGTCAAGGAGTAGTTGCAAGGGCATAATGAGTGGCATGATAAACACTAAGATGGACACCAATTTAATGTGGGGGATTTGGTATGGCTACATCTCAAAAAGAGGGGGAGATGGAGACCAGGGAAGAAAATCAAACTCATTAGATATAGTCCATTTAAAATTGTACAGTAGATGGGAGAGAATGCCATCTGGTTGAAATTGCCTCCTTATATGGTGATTTACTAATGCATAGAATCTCAAATTGTTTGAACCTTGTATGCTAAATAGGAAGAAGAAGGTTTACAAGTGCTACCTTGTATTGCAAATCTCATGCCCAAAGCATAAATAAAACTAAGTGTGGATGGAGACATCATTCTACAAAGGAATACTTGCAACCTTGTTAAGGTAAGCATGAGCTAATCCATGAAGGATATTTTTTTGGGGTGAAATTTTGCCAATTGGCTATTTTTTTGTTATTTTCTAACAAAAAATGTTCATTAATTTGATTAAAAATTTTCTTATTTTTTATATAAATATGATTAAATTGATAATATTAACAAAAAAAATTACAAGTTTAAATAGTAAATTCTATGTTTTATTGAATATTCCCCTACATATCTATATATAATTTTAAAACCAAAATGGTTATGCATAAATATAATATTTATATATTTAAAAAATACCATAATTCCAATATTTAAATCTTTAAAAAATGTCATGATTCAAAATTAAAAATAAATAAATTAAATAACCAAATTCCATCCTCCAAAACAAAGACAAAGTACTTAAGATGAGACGTGGAGGAAATATTTCCTCCCATTCTTCCATATCACCAATAAACCAATAAGTTTTAGAGGACGGAACACCTCTACAAAGTAGGAGGTCTGCTCTGAAATTAGATCCCAAAGTGGTTAAGTCCCATGGAAAACCAAGTGACACATAGGGAGAAACGTGAAAATTTTCGCAAGTCCAAAGTGTTAGAATTGTCAATGTGGAAACACAATTCACAATATGATAAATAACAATCATACACATATAAATAGACATGGGGATTTCACGTGGTTCACCCAAACGTTGGGCTACGTCCACCAAGCATAGGCTTCAGTTCTCTTATTATTCGGATTATGGAGATTACATCAGATTTGCAAGTCTCTCGCAGTTCGTTTTGCCTCTATGGGCTTACATGAATTTATACATTCACACATGAAACTGAATATTAAATGTAATCCCTATCCATAATCTAACTTGGTCTACTTGGTTGTAACCAATGCAGAATAATAGGATCCATAATCTATTTTTGGTAATTGGTTGTCACCAAATCCCAACAATCTCCACCTTGACAACAATTAACCTGATACCTTGCTTCTTCCTTCTATTCATCACCTTTGCTGCAAGGGAAGAGAAGCCAAGCACCACTGCAGCTTCTCTAGTAAAACTGGTTTCATGATCTTGCCTGTGTGACTTGCACGAGTTTGGATTTCCTAAGGGGTCACTCCACCTCCAACATGTCGTCCACAATTGTGTTGTGAAACATATTTAGTGATAGGTATCCTCCTGTCCAAAACACCTGTATTACAATATACATTACAATCATCACAAACCATCTCAGTGTAACCATTATAGGTGACATTTGTGCTTCTCATACGCTGAAGCACCCATTTCACTGCAATTCCTGAATTTGTCACATTTCTGACAAAATCATTAGCATGTGAAACATCTAGTCTTAACCATTTCATCGCATACAACAAACCTCCTACTGAACATATACGAGACATAACCTTTTCTTCTTTATAGACAGGCCCTATACTTGAAGAAAACTTATAGTGGAAAACAAGAGGGATAAAAACTGGTTTTATAATGTTCATGTTGAAATCCAACCACAGCTTACCATTACCATCTTTGTATATTTCCATGCCCACAACTTGTTTTGCTGCTCCTTGATCCCTCATCTGAATTGTCCTGTCCACCTGAGTCATTTTTTTACTGTATTTATCCATGCTTCGGCTTGCATCAAGCATATCATCAACAAATAACATCAAGACTATGAATGTATGATAAACCATATATTCATTCCTACCCTTTGAAAAATTCTGACTCACTATGAAGGATTCAAACCTCTTGTATATTTGCCTGGGTACCAATAGGCCATACAATGAATTACCTAGCATGCAAACAAATTTACCATTGTTATCTTGAATCAACCCTTTTGGTTGTTCCATACATACAATATCTCTATCAATGATGACCTTGTGAGAAGTAGGATCCCACACACAACATCCCTTTATACCATCATCATATCTTGTAGAGATATAAAACAAGTAGGAATTCAGAAACAAAGATTTTAAGTCTGGAACTGATTTACCTCTTACCAGTACCTGCAATTCTTTCTCACTCTTATCACCTTGATGCTTCTTCCATAAACAAGAAGACACATCTGTCACTTCAGATGTCACTTTAGTACTTCCTTCCAGCTTATAAAGGTTATCAACCTTTGTTCCCTTCATCACTATTAAATTCCCTTTCAACACTGTGAGAGCTCCACCTTGACCTGTATACTTATATCCATAAGAATCCAACACTCCTAATGAAATCAAATTTGAGTTAATCTTAGGTACATATCTAGCATCCATTAATTCCCTAAAAATACCATCGAACATATTGATTCTAATACTTCCAACCCCAAGAGTTTTACATGGAATACCATTTCCCATAAACACTATACCCTCATCAACAGATTGGTAAGAAAAGAACCAATTTGTATGTGAGCACATGTGGTGGGAGGCACCTGAATCTAACTGCCATTCTTCTTTATATTGTAAATTACTAGAAATGGATAAAACGTGATCAATTATACCTGAATTTGTTACAACCAAATTTTCTTCCTTCAAGTTTTCCTCGGATTCCTTTATCTTCCAGCAATATTTCTTGAGATGTCTTGCTTTGCCATAGTGCCAACATTTTTCTTTACCCTTTCTTTGTCTTGACTTAGATCTGAAATAACTTCTCTCATTCTTCTCTGTGGTCCGACCTCTAACTAGCATCGCCTCTGAAGTTGAGGTTTCTTTACTAGATTTTCTCCTCATCTCCTCAGCCAACAAAGCTCCCACAACAGAGTCATAATCTAGAACATCTGCTGAGATAAATAAAATGGAGGTAACTAGATTATCCCAAGATTCAGGAAACGAACACAATAGTGTAATAGCCTTATCCTCATCTTCGAATTTAACTTCCATACCAATCAATTGAACTATAAGGGTATTGAAGGTATGTAAATGGTATGCGACTTTTGTACCTTCTTTCATCCTCAAACTGTACAACTGTCTCTTCAAGTAGATTCTTCTTGTCAAGGACTTTGTCATGTATAGACTTTCCAACTTGCTCCACAAACCGGTTGTTGTCTTCTCCGAGACAATATTGAACAAAACATCGTTGACCAAACATAGGCATATGACACTCAGTGCTCTTGCATCCATCTCATCCCAGTCATCGTCTGTTATGGATGCGGACTTCTTTGCTTTTCCCAAAATCCCCTTCACCACACCTTGTTGTACGAGAAGATCGTGCATCTTGAGCTTCCAGAGCTCAAAGTTGTTTTTACAACTGAACTTTTCAAATTCAAACTTTGAACTCTGCATCTTAGCCATTAGCTCAAAAAACCTCCCAATATCCACTGCTTATAAAACCCAAGTCCTTTTAAATGTGGAAGAATAATTGGTAAAAAAGTTTAAATAAAAAAAAGGTGTAATAAAGAAAACCTTTTATTAAAGATCCACTTTTTTAAATTCCTCCACCCTTTTATGCATATTTATAATATTATAAATATAAATCTTAACATTCAAAAAAGAGTCACGAATCATATCTTTGGGAGATGTGACTTTGTTTTATGCCATACCATAAATTGCATACCATAACTCCAAAAAACATATGCCATTGCCCTCATAAAAATTTTAAAGCCGTCACACCTTTATAAGGGAGAATTGATTAGCGACCAAACAAAAAATGGTCGCTCTGTGCAATGGCGAACCCAGACGAGATAATAAAAAATAGGTCTCGTGTGTAATAGAGAACCTGTGACCAGTCGACGAGTTTACCAATGTCGCTCCCTCCAACAAAGATCACCCACGACCATGCAAAATAAAAACTTCGTTCTCGGCTCATGAAATGAGTTTTTCATTGATAGATCTCACCCACGGACACAGCTCACATGTACAACCAACTCTGATACCACTTGTTAGAATTGTCAATGTGGAAACACAATTCACAATATGATAAATAACAATCATACACATATAAACAGACACAGGGATTTCACGTGGTTCACTCAGACGTTGGGCTACGTCCATCAAGCATAGGAATCGGTTCTCTTATTATTCGAATTATGGAGATTACATCAGATTTGAAAGTCTCTCATACACTCAGTCTCTCACAGTCCGTTTTGCCTCTATGGGATTACATGAATTTATACATTCACACATGAAACTGAATATTAAATGCAATTCCTATCCATAATCTAACTTTCTCTACTTGGTTGTAACCAACGCAGAATAATAGGATCCATAATTTGTTTTTGGTAATTGGTTGTCACCAAATCCATCGTACTCAACAAGCTGTATTTCGTGGATAGAAACACGTATATTCTTTGCGACAAGAATAGTCACCCAGACCTTTGATCACCGAGCAGAGGGATCTAGGTAATTCATCGGCCAACATGACTTCACTTTCAGTAGACTAAGTGGGCAGAAGCAAAGGAACACTCTAAAATGCACGGTGAAATAGATTTTTATTTCTGAATGAGTGAAATGGTTACATATCTTGTTTTTATAGAGAGAATGGAAGCATCTGGAGGATACAGAGCTTTCTCGAAACAATCTGGGGTGTCGGTGAAAAAGAATTCTCTAGAAAAGAGTCGAAGCGTCGGTGTGGTAGGTGGGTAGGTAGAGAAATTAATTTCTCCAACACTCCCCCCTAATTTCTACTACTAATTAAATCAATATTTACAATGCCCAATGCTACTCAAATTTGTCTTGTGCTAAATCCTTTGTAAATATGTTTGAATGTTGCTCCTTTGATCTGCAATGTTGTAGGATGAGTTATCCATTGTTGACAAGTTCTTGAATGAAGTGATATCTCATGTCGATGTGCATTGTCCTCTTGTGAAAAACATGATTCTTTGATAGTGCAATGGTGGACTTGTTGTCACAGTAGATTGTAGTAGGTTCTTCTTGATTGTGCATTAGATCCTTCAAAATTATTTGCATCCAAATTGCTTGACATGTTGTTGATGTGCCTGCTACATACTTTGCTTCTACTGATGAGATTGTCACTATTGGTTTCTTCTTTGATGCCCATGCCACAACTCATGTTCCAAGATGAAATGCATATCCAAAGGTGCTCTTTTTGTCATCAATGCTTCTTGCAAAATCACTATCTATGTATCCAACCAGCTGCAGATTATTTTAAGTGGAATACATTATGCCATGATTCATAGTCCCTGCAATGTATCTTAATAACCTTTTTCCTACTTGCCAATGTGAGATTTTTGGTGTGTCCGTGAGTCTAGAGATCAAACCAACTCCATACATTATATCTGGCCTAATTACGGTGAGATACATCAAACTTCCAACCAATTTTATGAATATGGTTGAATCAAAATCCATCTCATTTTGTTCTCTACTTAGTTTTGTGCCAACTGCTACAGGTGTCACAACTAGATTGCAGTTTATCATTCTAAACCTTTTTAAAACATCTTTTGCATATTTACTTTGATAGATGAAAATGTCTTTATCATTTTGTGTGACTTTAATGCCAAGAAAATAGTTCATTAACCCCAAGTCTATCATCTCAAATTCCTTCTTCATTGTTGATTTAAACATATCAGTAGAGATATTACTTGTATAGATCAAATCATCAACATATAGGAAAACAATCAAGATATGACCTTGTTCATTGACTTTGGTGTATAGTGTAGGCTCGCTAGTGATTCTTATGAATTCATTTTTTATCATGTATGAATCTATCCTGCTATACCAAGCCCTTGGTGCTTGCTTCAATCCATAAAGTGCCTTTTTCAATCTCTAGACCTTGTCTTCTTATCCTTTTACTTCATACCCTGGTGGTTGTTGCACATAGACTTCTTCTTCTAAATATCCATTCAAGAAGGTTGATTTGACATCCATTTGATAAACTTTCCAATTATGTTGAGATGCAATAGCTAGTACCATCCTAATTGTGTCAAGTCTTGCTATGAGTGCAAATGTTTCTTTGTAATCAACTCCATATTCTTGTGTAAATCCTTTAGCCACTAATCTTGCCTTATGTTTGTCAACTTCTCTTTGCCTTATATTTAGTTTTATACACCCATTTCACACCTATGCATTCTTTCTCCTTAGGTAAATCAACTAGATCCCATGTATCATTTTTCTTAATAGACTCCATTTCTTCATTCATTGCAGTAATCCAATGTTCTTCCTTAATTGCATCCTCAAAATATATAGGATCTTGAGTAAATAGAGCAAAATTGGATTGCAAATCTTTCCTATCTCCTTGATCATATATTTCTTGCAAGCTTCTAGCCTTTTTGCCTCTTAATCTTGATCTTAATGATTCAAGTGTAGGATTTGAGTCATAGCTTACTTGTGGACTTGATGTTTCTCCTTGCTCACCTTGCCTTTGTGAGTTTTCTTCTTGTGGAATTCTTAATGGTATTCCTCCTTGCTCATTTGATTGTTCTCCTTGACCTTTTTCTCCTTGTTATTCATATAGAATTATTGTACCTGTAATAGTCTTGTCTATATTGCCATCCCATGTTTCTTCCTCTTTGAATATGACATCTCTACTTACAATGACTTTCTTAGTTATAGGATTAAACAACTTATATGCCTTAGATTGTTCATCATAACCAATGAAAATGCATTTCTACTTTTATCATCCAATTTACTACTTATTTGTCTAGGCACATGTGCATATGCAATGCAACCAAATACTCTAAAATGAGAAACACTATGATGCTTACCACTCCATGCTTGTTGAGGAATCATGTCCCTCACAATCTTGGTTGGACTCCTGTTCAATATATAAACTGCACAAGCTACTACTTCAGCCCAATATTCATTACATAGATTCTTTCCTTTCAACATGCTTCTTGTTATCTCCATTATTGTACGATTCTTCCATTTTGCAGCACCATTTTGTTGAGGTGTATAGCTTGTAGTGAACTTCTTCTTTATTCCATGATACCTATAATACTCCAAAACCTCATTTGACTTGTATTCTCCTCCTCTATCTGATCTCAATATCTTAATGGATAGACCACTCTTTTTTTCAACCAATGTCTTGAATTCCTTAAACTTGTCAAATGTTTCAGATTTGTGTTTTAGGAAATAAACCCATGTTTTTCTACTATAGTCATCAATGAATGTTAGAAAATATATGCTCCCACCTAATGATGGTGTTTGCATTGGACCACATAAATCTGTATGCACAATTTCTAAAGGTGCCCAAGCTCTATATGACTTCTCTTTTGGAAAGCTTATCCTATGTTGCTTGCCCAAAATACAACTTTCACATGAACTAATTGGTGCTTGAATGGGTGGTAATCCTTTTGCCATTTCATTTCTTTGCAATAAACACAATCCTTTAAAGTTTAGATGGTCATACCTCAAGTTCCATATCCATGCTTGATCTTGACTTGATGCCTTGAAACTTGCTCCAATCTTCTCCATCATTTCACTTTTCATGTAAAGTGGGAACATTTTATTGTCTGTCATTTTAATCCTTGCAATCACCAATTTACTAGGAGGAATATCAAATATAGTGCATACATTTTTNCTTTTTGCCTCTTAATCTTGATCTTAATGATTCAAGTGTAGGATTTGAGTCATAGCTTACTTGTGGACTTGATGTTTCTCCTTGCTCACCTTGCCTTTGTGAGTTTTCTTCTTGTGGAATTCTTAATGGTATTCCTCCTTGCTCATTTGATTGTTCTCCTTGACCTTTTTCTCCTTGTTATTCATATAGAATTATTGTACCTGTAATAGTCTTGTCTATATTGCCATCCCATGTTTCTTCCTCTTTGAATATGACATCTCTACTTACAATGACTTTCTTAGTTATAGGATTAAACAACTTATATGCCTTAGATTGTTCATCATAACCAATGAAAATGCATTTCTACTTTTATCATCCAATTTACTACTTATTTGTCTAGGCACATGTGCATATGCAATGCAACCAAATACTCTAAAATGAGAAACACTATGATGCTTACCACTCCATGCTTGTTGAGGAATCATGTCCCTCACAATCTTGGTTGGACTCCTGTTCAATATATAAACTGCACAAGCTACTACTTCAGCCCAATATTCATTACATAGATTCTTTCCTTTCAACATGCTTCTTGTTATCTCCATTATTGTACGATTCTTCCATTTTGCAGCACCATTTTGTTGAGGTGTATAGCTTGTAGTGAACTTCTTCTTTATTCCATGATACCTATAATACTCCAAAACCTCATTTGACTTGTATTCTCCTCCTCTATCTGATCTCAATATCTTAATGGATAGACCACTCTTTTTTTCAACCAATGTCTTGAATTCCTTAAACTTGTCAAATGTTTCAGATTTGTGTTTTAGGAAATAAACCCATGTTTTTCTACTATAGTCATCAATGAATGTTAGAAAATATATGCTCCCACCTAATGATGGTGTTTGCATTGGACCACATAAATCTGTATGCACAATTTCTAAAGGTGCCCAAGCTCTATATGACTTCTCTTTTGGAAAGCTTATCCTATGTTGCTTGCCCAAAATACAACTTTCACATGAACTAATTGGTGCTTGAATGGGTGGTAATCCTTTTGCCATTTCATTTCTTTGCAATAAACACAATCCTTTAAAGTTTAGATGGTCATACCTCAAGTTCCATATCCATGCTTGATCTTGACTTGATGCCTTGAAACTTGCTCCAATCTTCTCCATCATTTCACTTTTCATGTAAAGTGGGAACATTTTATTGTCTGTCATTTTAATCCTTGCAATCACCAATTTACTAGGAGGAATATCAAATATAGTGCATACATTTTTCTCAAAAGAAACTCTATAACCCTTTTGAGTAAGTTTTCCCACACTTATGATATTATGCTTCAAACCAGGCACAAAATAAACATCAGGAATAGTTTTATTTCCTCTATTTGTTATTACATTGTTTGCACCTTTTCCAATGACTTCTACAATATTATCATTACCCAATTTAATTTGTGCTTTAACCGATGTATTCAAATCCTCAAACAACCCTTTATTTTCATTCATATGGTTACTACAACCACTATCAAGAAACTGTTGGCAGCCATTTCGCATTTTTATCCTATCCTTATAAGCTACCCACGCCAGTGTTTTGCAACCCTTGATTTTCGTCGCAATCTTTGAATAAAATAACACTATTATTTCGCGCATTTGCACACCTGCCTTTGTTCTTGTTTTCATGACTGCAAGCGTGAAAACTTTGATTTCAAAGTCACATTAAAAGCGTCACTACATTATTATGGTCATTCTTGTCTATATGTTCATTGCATTTCCAATTTGATTATAGTCGCACAGTTGGCAAGACTCCAAGATCCTTACTCACTTGGCATTCTTTAATTGTTAATGTGATTTCATTTTTATAAGATTGTGATGATTTGATAATGAGTGTCATGGAGTCCTTAATATAGTGGTGGTTTGATGTTTTATGGTCTTTTCATCAATTTCCTTGACACATTGGTTTCATGAAAACACATGGACATTATGGTTAGACCCTTGGTAAAATCATTTCATACAACACATATTTCATATGATCGAACCCTTGGTGTTGTTTTCAAATCATTACTTTGGTTTTAAAACTATGCTAAAACTATGCTTGCACAAATGTTTGGTCGAATTACCACTATGTTTCATTAATTGTTTGAATAGCATGGTTTTTAATATATGCAATAGCAATTTTTGAATCGTTATATGCACCGGCGGTTGTACTGGGAAATGACTGTTTTGCATGGGCTGAGCTAGCTCCACCACCTTCGCACATTCTGTCATTAATGCTTTCCCCCTATCCCGGTTCACCTTTGCTAGTTTTCAGGCAAGCCTATGAGTTATCAACCCTGCGTATACTCTGCTCAAACCCTTACCCATGCATCTTGCTCACCGTGTGCTCCTGTCTATGGCACCGGTGGTGCACATAGAGACGAATGGCAGCCAAGCTCTGTTGTTATTCGATAATGCCTGTAAGGATTTAGAAAATAGTGGTTGGCTGCTGTTTATACAAAGGTTCAAGGGTTTTAACCTTTCGGTTGCCCAACAATTCTCCCTTACCTTTGACGGGTGCAGGGCTAAAGTCAGTGACATACAGCTCGAGCTGAATGAAGAATTCATAAGCTCTGCTACAGGATTGTCGGCTACAGGCCAAAGGTGGTTTAAAAATTCCAAAGTTGATGAGGTGTCGTGGCCATTACTATTTGTATCAAGAAAGGTTGTTTCCTGTGATAAAGGTATGCCTATTTCTACCCTCAAACCCAGGTGGCACAATCTTTTGATAATGGTTAAACAGTTTGTGACCTGTGAAGGTCGGTATGGCTTGGTATTTTTGTATAACCTCCAGTTATTGATGAACTTCATGGGCTATCCTTTGAATATGTCGCATTACTTCTTACATAGTCTTTACAAGATGTCTAAGAGATTTAAGCGCGAGAAGGCTGATAGCATCCTTTTTCATCATCGTCCACCATTTAAACCTTAGTGGCGATAATTGGCAATCCTTTCTATCTAGAAATGGCTTTGCTAACCCAGAGTCTGCTCAAATTGATAAGGCTGTGGTTAGTGAGACTTTGGCTGGACCAGCCGTGCCACTTCATATTCTTCTACCCCCTGTCAAACCCTCAATTTTCCCCGACTTGGACCTACCTGATGCTTTGATTAACCTGTGTGCTAAGGATGATATTAAAGCCGTCAAAATACCTGGGAGGAAGAAAGACAACAGTGATACTACTGTCAACAAAAGGGGGAAGAAAAATGCTCGATTGATATCAAGACTTGCCCGGAACAAACCTAAATAGAACATCGACCAAAAGCCCATAGTGTTGAGCAAGGACTCAGACTCTGATATTGAGCATTTTTTAGCTAAGGAGTACCCCTATTCTCATGGCCTATTCTCTACAAAACCCTATGACTATGTCTCTAATTTACCCCCTTGCCTCAAAAACAACCCTAACTACCCGGGAATCAAGCTGCACAAAGAAACCCCTTCTGACTTAAACAAACCTTTGCTTGTGATATCAAAGCTCGAGCGAACATCATGTATCCAATGTAATGTGTGGCTAGAGCGTTATTACACCGACATTCCCCTGTTGCAATCAAAGATCAAATCGTTAGAGGAGCAAGTTACAGTGCTGTCAAAAGAAAGAGACAGGCATCAAGCCAATAAGAAGAAGAAAAAAACCACCGGTTCAATTATCTTCAGGAATGTCGAAGCGGAAACAACCTTCGTCAATTCCAAATTATCATGACCGACTTGTTTTCTGATTGTCTAGGTATGAATTTCAATATGAATTTTTCTTTGTAAGTTTGCTTGAATTAATATAACAGATACTGTTTTGCTTTCAAATTAGCTATGTTCGTTCTAATACATTTGAAATGATTCTGTTATAGTTTGATCATCAAAAACAGTTATGTTGTGGATCTTGTACAGTAGATTCATTTTACTAAACTCAAATGTAGCTATGATTTGGTTATGCGATTTTGTCGTGCCCAGCTTAGTATAAGCAATTGATTTGTTTTTTATTCTGTTTGGCTTGTTTTTGAATCAATTATGTTAGTCTGATTTAGGATAGTCGATTTGGTTTGACTTCTATTAGTTTCGTTTGTTCCTAACAGACTCAAAACAACCCTGTTGACTATGATTTATCAGGAACGGCTTTGTTTTGTATTGAATCAATATTCTCGTTTGGATTTTGATTACATTCGACCTGTGCAAAAGATCTATTTGTTAAAATTGTGGAGTTGTGTTGATTCATAACGATTGTGTCGACCCCAAACTGTTTTGATTCGTTCATGTTTGATTTGATTTGCAAATGATTATTGAGTGCCACTATTAGCATGATCGTTGTATATGTTTGATATAGTTCTATTAATTTGAAAAATGATCCTGTTGATTTTGTTTGGATTCGACAATGATTTTGTTAATGGCTGAAGCGACATAAACTATTGCATGCATGATTTATTTAACCGGTTACAGTTTGTGTCGATTGGAATTGGTTCATGAAAATGATTTCATTACTGTCGAATTATCTAAGAAATATTGTTTACCCCGAATTGGTGATAACAAATGTTGAACAGAGTGCATGTATCTCTGTTACCATTCGGTTGACCACGATTTCGTTTGTTTCAAATTGCATACAAGTTTTGATTTGAATGATCCGTTTGGTTTCTAATTAGCAATCAAATATTTGTTTAATAGTTTGAATATAATTATTTAAGATTCGAATTGGTTTTGAAACGATTCTATGTTCAAATTAGACCAGCTACAGAATCACAAAATTCTGTAGCTAGTCTTAAAAATTAGATTTTTTCAATTTTATCAATAAAATATCCTCTAATCTTGTCTATTCTTGTCCTCTTTCAAGTGCATACGAATTACAATGATCAATTGGGCATGTTGTAGCAGTTTAGGAGATACTTGTGTGATGTAGTTTTTGTTTTAAGTTGTTAGCTTGAGTCAGAAATAGTGACTTGGGATATTATCCCCAGATTTTTTGTAAACTGTTTTGATAATTCCCACAAGGATGTTTTACCTTGTGGGAGGTCTTTAAATACTTGTTATTTTTTGTAATGAGGATCATCATCACTGTTGGGAGAACCAGATTATGGATTTATGATACAGACTAGGATGAAAGTTGATGTTTTGTAACAGCTTTCGCTTTCAATATATCAAACTTTTGTTTCAAGTTTGCTGCATATCAGTTTGCAATTAATTATCGACTACTTTAGCTATCATGATTCATTGCATGTTGATATGATTTGATTTATATGTTGTCCATATCTGACCTCTCTTATTAAAAAATACAGCAATCATTTTATTTCAATTTAATGAATACATATTTCTCTTTTTCATTAATTGAATTGTTTTGCACAAATTGTTGCACACAAATTTATCTAATTGTGATGATTTGTAGATCATAAAATCATTGTTATTTTTATGTCTTGTTTGTCCTGCCATTTATACTTGAAGAGCACAGTCGCTTCTAGTTTACGAGAAGCTTGTGAACAATCTGGTGCGGGTTTCCTCCCACTTAACAACTGAATCAATTACTGCATACAGGATAATCCTGAAGCGTTACATCAGATCAGTTTGTTATTTTTTATTAAATAGTTAATTTGTTAGTATAATATAAGTAGTTTAGATAGATATATGTATAGTTTAGATTTGTAGTTAGAGTTTTTTTTTTTAGTTGCTTAGCTTAGATGGTTTGTTTTTTTGTTTTTTTTCTTTCTCATAAAATTATAAAAATCAAAAAACAATAGTTTCGCTGTCTTAGGACAGATTACAAATGACTTTTGCAGGTTTTCTTTTAAATATGTAATCTGTAAACATTGTATATTTGTAATTCGATATGATTCTGTTGGTAATTGAACATTTAAGTTTACAGAATTACAGTTGTATAATTTAGGTAATAGATTGTATATATGTATTTTAGGTTTATTATTTAGTTTGCTTTTATTATTGTTTTCATTTAGATTAGTTCTGTAGTTTAGTTTTCATTTGCTTTCCTAGGACTTAGATCGGCCAACGGAGCCGCTAAACCCATCAGGGTGGGTTATCCCAAACGGCTTGGGTTATTTAGATAACCCCGGACCAGATCCACTCTTCCAGTTGGCGAGCATTCGATTTCGCCCATCAACAAATGGCGCTAGAAGGAGGGCCGACTGACAAGCCGGCCTTGTAGGAGTCTTTATTTTAAATGTATTCAATTTCCCCCATGGCTCCCCAAATCACTGTGTTGGAACATGCTTTCAACTTTTCATTACCCAATGTTCCCAACGAGGCAGTCTCTCGCTTGTCCAAACTCACCTTTGATGGTGAAGGCAATATATCTGCTAAAGATCACCTTAACAAGTTTCGGTGCAAATGCATCAAACATGACATCTCATATTTAGGAGTTTTATGCAAACTGTTCTCTTTTACTTTTAGAGGTTGGATCAAACATTGGTTTGAATCCTTTCCAGCATGTCACATTTTTGATTGGTTTCAATTTGTAGATGTGTTTCTAGATGCTTTTGAAATTTATGATTTTGATCAATTATGTGAAGAATTTCATACCTCGCTAATCAACAACGATTCATCTTCAGAAGACTTTTTGACAAGAGTCTATCATATCCTCTGTAAATTTAATTTCGATGACATGTCATTGGCATTAAATCTCTTCTATGATGCTTCCATCCCTTCTATTCAGTCATGTTCAATCACGAATGAAGAACCAATTGCAAATCCTATCACTCAACTGCAAGAACAATCTTCTTCGCAAGAAGAGATAGATTCTTCTGATAATGTTGAACAAGCTAGGGAGGTAGAATCTATTGATCAGGCTCCTATTGACAACCAAATTGATTTTTCTTTTGAATCATTGTATTTTCAATCTAAGACTAGTATGGAAGATGATTCGTTTATGGCTCAATGTGAATATCCTCATTCTTTTAACCCGTTCTCTAATCAACATTTAAGATCAGTCATTGAAGAACACTTAAACGACGAAAATCGTCTTGAATGTTCTAGTACTCCTATGAAATTGATTAGAGAAGAAGATATACAACTAGAAGAAGAAACCTTAAACCTTCATCCTCAAAATACACTTTGTTCACAGGAAAGACGAGATGTTTGTCACATAAATTTTGAATTATCTACCACCCAAAAGGAAAATCCAGATGATCATATTATGTTCAGGAATTCGTCACCAAAACAGAGTAAGAATTTTAAAGAAAGTAAAGAGAATTGTCTTGAGAATACCATTGTTGAGTATCATAGTTCAAGAGATTCTTTTCATCTGCTTATTTCTAATTCCTTTTATTCTTTATATCCTGATCTATAACTGGATTCTGGTGGGCTTGACATCTTACCTGCAACAACCTACTCTCTTCCAACACAATCATATCCTTTCAATATGCTAAATTTTGGTGAAATTAATTCCAAGCATAACATTGATAAAACCGGATTTGATGCTTGTTCACTTTCATCATTCATATGGGAAGAGGACATGTTGCGAGATGATTTTACATAGTTTATTGTTGAAAAGTACGATGCATTATATTTTATGGAGATCAAACATTCTAAGTTTCATATTCATTCTTTGCTTAGCTCGAATCTTAATGTTTATGCTTCACATTTTGAAATGACCAATCTCATCGAAGGAAACATTCAAACCAATGATCTAATTGATTGCACGAATCCTCCTATGATGAATTTCCCATGGATATATTCGTTTCATCAAAGTCATGTTTTGCATCCTCATTTTTGTGACAAGATCTTAGGATGGCTTGAATATTCATATATGAAAAAATTTCACAATAAAGACAAAGTTGAGCTTGCTTTCTTTTTACCCAAGTATCTTGGAAGTAGGCGTGACATATTTCTTTTAGATCCTCCATGTGAAGAAATTAATGAACACTTAGAGAACTATCAGGAGGATGGGGCATGTCAGCCTTGGTTGATGGTTATTCCATTTCCTCGTAATCCTGACAAGTTTTTCAAACCTACTTACACTCGCCCATGCCAATATGACCCTTAGAACGACAAGATTGCGCAATGGTTGGAGGATTCGTACAACAAGAATATTCAAGAGAATGGTAAGATCATGCTTACTTTGTTTTTAAATGATTATTATGAAGGTAAGTGTGATATGTTTCTATCATTTGTTGATATATTACCATTCTTATTAGTAACGCTAGATTTTGTTTCCGTTGCAGGATTAGAGTTACTCCGATGGCTACATTGGAAGCATGACTTCACGTAGTATCCTGATTCGTTTAATAGTTAGGGTAGGTTTAGGAATAGGATTTCTTTTAGTTTGATTTCTCACTATTTCTCTTTGTAATAATGCAGTCATGAACGCAAGTGGACACACCATGAGAACCATAATACGGTTGTTGTCAAGGAAGTCCCCTTGATCCTTTTCTCTTTACTCTTAGTTGAACATTTATTTTCAAAAAACGCAGTATCGTCATGAAAATATTAAATGGAAGGTAAAGAGATAAATAAATCTAAATCGATCCTGACCCAAGGTACCACAAGTAAGACTGCTTTCCCATCAATCAGGATTTTCCTACTTTCTTTCAATTTCCCAAGGGATTTGTTGCATGAGGTTTTCAGATGCACCTTCTGTACATATTTGTCTTCTGTTTTTGTTGTTTGGATTTCTTTGCTTTCCAATTTTTTCTGCGTTGGTGTGTTTTGATTTCTCCCTTATGCTTACTAGTTTTTGCTGTTGAAATACACATACCTACATCATGAACTGGTCTGACAAAGAAAACAGAAAATTCTTCTCTGAAACGACTGTTGAAAATTTGTCTAAACATCAATTATAAACTACTTCTTAAATTTACATCCATAATTGAGAAAAGACTATTGTTTGAAAGAAGTTAACTGATTTTGATCTGTGAGTGAAGCATGTCACGATCATCCATTATCTTTTTACGCTGTCCCTATTCCTTAAGGGAATCACTCAGAACATGTCTCTCTGCCTTAGAAGGTCAGTTTTGTAACCATCCCTGGATCTTAATGGAGGACAGTTCTAAAAAAAATAAAATTGTTGAGGTCTGCAAAAAAAAAAATATGTTTAAAATATCATAATTTTCAGCGTCACCCCGCTCAATCATATATCTTTAAAAAATTAAAACATAAAAGAGTTGTGGGAAGTGCTTGTAAACCCATCGGGATGTTGAACAGGTCTGCTGGCAGCGGGTAAATGCATGCATGACGCCAAGACAACTTCGTCGGGGTACCGAACAGGCCCGCTGGCAGTGAAGCAATGTCGGGTATATGAAAATTTGCAAAAATGAGATAACTTGACCTTAAGATGTCTTTTATTCTGATCTGAAACTTCTTGGCAGGATACGGATATCAGAGTGGGTTAAATGGAAACCCTGTCGAGGCTATGGACGCCTGCTGGAAGCAGTGGCTCTGTCAACAGTATTGGAGATTTTATCTTTAATATCATGGCTCGCTTATCTTAGGACTGTTATCAGTTTTCATCCTTTAAACACTGTTGGAATATTTGGTTAATGATGATGTTTAAACGATTTTATGGTTGTTATTTTGGAGTTAGAATTTTTCTCATTATCATAATCTGAATTTGTTCTTTTGGCAGAGATAACTGCTTCTACCAGTGTGTCACCATTGTTGGCAGCCATTTCGCATTTTTATCCTATCCTTATAAGCTGCCCACGCCAGTGTTTTGCAACCTTTGATTTTCGTCGCAATCTTTGAATAAAATAACACTATTATTTCGCGCATTTGCACACCTGCCTTTGTTCTTGTTTTCACGACTGCAAGCATGAAAACTTTGATTTCAAAGTCACATTAAAAGCGTCACTGGATTATTATGGTCATTCTTGTCTATATGTTCACTGCATTTCCAATTTGATTATAGTCGCACAGTTGGCAAGACTCCAAGATCCTTACTCACTTGGCATTCTTTAATTGTTAATGTGATTTCATTTTTATAAGATTGTGATGATTTGATAATGAGTGTCATTGAGTCCTTAATATAGTGGTGGTTTGATGTGATATATTATTTTCATCAATTTCCTTGACACATTGGTTTCATGAAAACACATGGACGTTATGGTTAGACCCTTGGTAAAATCATTTCATACAACACATATTTCATATGATCGAACCCTTGGTGTTGTTTTAGAATCATTACTTTGGTTTTAAAACTATGCTTGCACAAATGTTTGGTCGAATTACCACTATGTTTCATTAATTGTCTGAATAGCATGGTTTTTAATATATGCAATAGCAATTTTTGAATCGTTATATGCGCCGGCGGTTGTACTGGGAAATGATTGTTTTGCATGGGCTGAGCTAGCTCCACCACCTTCGCACATTCTGTCATTAATGCTTTCCCCCTATCCCGGTTCACCTTTGCTAGTTTTCGGGTGAGCCTGTGAGTTATCAACTCTGCGTATACTCTGGTCAAACCCTTACCCGTGCACCCTGCTCACCGTGTGCTCCTGTCTATGGCACCAGTGGTGCGCATAGAGCCGAATGGTAGCCAAGCTCTGTTGTTATTCGATAATGCCTGTAAGAATTTAGAAAACAGTGGTCGGTTGGTGTTTATACAAAGGTTTGAGGGTTTTAACCTTTTGGTTACCCAACAATTCGCCCTTACCTTTTACGGATGCAAGGCTAAAGTCGGTAACATACAACTCGAGATGAATGAAGAATCCATAAGCTCTACTACAAGATTTTCGGCTACAGGCCAAAGGTGGTTTAAAAATTCCAAAGTTGATGAGGTGTCATGGCCATTACTATTCGTATCAAGAAAGGTTGTTTCCTGTGATAAAGGTATGCCTATTTCTACCCTCAAACCCAGGTGGCACGATCTTTTGATAATGGTTAAACAGTTTGTGACCTATGAAGGTCGGTATGGCTTGGTATTTTTGTATCACCTCCGGTTATTGATGAATTGCATGGGCTATCCTTTGAATATGCCGCATTACTTCTTGCGTAGTCTTTACAAGATGTCTAAGAGATTTAAGCACGAGAAGGCTGATAGCAGCCTTTTTCATCACGGCTTGATTAAACTCATCATCGTCCACCATTTAAACGTTAGTGGCGATAATTGGCAAGCCTTTCTATCTAGAAATGGCTTTGCTAACCCAGAGTCTGGTCAAATCGATAAGGTTGTGGTTAGTGAGACTTTGGCTGGACCAGCCGTGCCACTTCATATTCTTCTACCCCCTGTCAAACCCTCAGTTTTCCCTGACTTGGACCTACCTGATGCCTTGATTAACCCATGTGCTAAGTATGATATTAAAGCCGTCAAAAGACCTGGGAGGAAGAAAGACAGCAGTGATACTACTGTCAACAGAAGGGGGAAGAAAAATGCTCGATTGATATCAAGACTTGCCCGGAACAAACCTAAACAGAACATCGACCAAAAGCCCATAGTGCTGAGCGAGGACTCGGACTCCGATATTGAGTGTTTTTTAGCTAAGGAGTACCCCTATTCTCATGGCCTATGCTCTACGAAACCCTATGACTATGTCTCTAATTTACCCCCTTGCCTCAAAAACAACCCTAACTACCCGGGAATCAAGCTGCACAAAGAAACCCCTGCTGACTTAAACAAACCCTCGCTTGTGATATCAAAGCCTGAGTGAACATCATGTATCCAATGTAATGTGTGGCTAGAGCATTATTACACCGACATTCCCCTATTGCAATCAAAGATCAAATCATTAGAGGAGTAAGTTACAGTGCTGTCAAAAGAAAGAGACAGGCTTCAAGCCAATGAGAAGAAACAAAAAACCACCGGTTTGATTGTCTTCAGTAATGTCGAAGCAGCAACAGCCTTCGTCAATTCCAAATTATCATGACCGAGTTGTTTTCTGATTGTCTAGGTATGAATTTCAATATGAATTTTGCTTTGTAAGTTTGCTTGAATTAATATAACGGATTCAGGTTTGCTTTCAAATTAGCTCTGTTCGTTCTAATACATTTGAAATGATTCTGTTATAGTTTGATCATAAAAAATGGTTATGTTGTGGATCCTGTACAGTAGATTCATTTTACTATACTCAAATGTAGCTATGATTTGGTTATGCAATTTTTTCGTCCCCAGCTTAGTATAAGAAATTGATTTGTTTTTTATTCTGTTTGGCTTGTTTTTGAATCAATTATGTTCGTCTGATTTAGGATAGTCGCTTTGGTTTGATTTCGATTAGTTTTGTTTGTTCCCAACAACTCAAAACAACCCTGTTGACTGTGATTTACCAGGAACGACTCTGTTTTGTATTGAATCAATATTCTCGTTTGGATTTTGATTACATTCGACCTGTGCAAAAGATCTATTTGCTAAAATCGTGGAGCTGCGTTGATTCATAACGATTGTGTCGACCCCAAACTGTTTCGATTCGTTCCTGTTTGATTTGATTTGCAAATGATTGTTGTGTGCCACGATTAACATGATCGTTGTATATGTTTGATATAGTTCTATTAATTTGAAAAACAATCCTGTTGATTTCATTTGGATTCGACAATGATTTTGTTAATGGCTGAAGCGACATAAACTATTGCATGCATGATTTATTTAACCGGTTACAGTTTGTGTCGATTTGAATTGGTTCATGAAAATGATTTCATTACTGTCGAATTATCTAAGCGATCATGTTTACCCCGAATTGGTGATAACAAATGTTGAACAGAGTGCGTGTATCTCTGTTACCATTCGGTTGACCACGATTTCGTTTGTTTCAATTTGCATACAAGTTTTGATTTGAATGATCCGTTTGGTTTCTAATTAGCAATCAAATATATGTTTAATAGTTTGAATATAATTCTTTAAGATTCGAATTGGTTTTGAAATGATTCTGTGTTCAAATTAGACCAGCTACAGAATCACAAGATTCTGTAGCTAGTCTCAAAAATTAGATTTTTGTCAATTTTATCAATAAAATATACTCTAATCTTGTCTATTCTTGTCCTCTTTCAGGTGCATACGAATTACAATGATCAATTCGGCATGTTGTAGCAGTTTAGGAGATACTTGTGCGATGTAGTTTTTGTTTTAAGTTGTTAGCTTGAGTCGGAAATAGTGACTTGGGATATTATCCCCAGATTTTTTGTAAACTGTTTTGATAATTCCCACAGGGATGTTTTACCCTGTGGGAGGTCTTTAAATACTTATTATTTTTTGTAATGAGGATCATCATCACTGTTGGGAGAATCAGATTATGGATTTATGATACAGACTGGGATGAAAGTTGATGTCTTGTAACAGCTTTCACTTTCAATATATCAAACTTTTGTTTCAAATTTGTTGCATATCAGTTTGCAATTAATTATCGACTACTTTAGCTATCATGATTCATTGCATGTTGGTATGATTTGATTTATATGTTGTCCATATCTGATCTCTCTTATTAAAAAATACAGCAATCACTTTATTTCAATTTAATGAATACAGATTTCTCTTTTTCATTAATTGAATTGTTTTGCACAAATTGTTGCACACAGATTTATCTAATTATGATGATTTGTAGATCATAAAATTGTTGTTATTTTTATGTCTTGATTGTCCTGTCGTTTATACTTGAAGAGCACAGTCGTTTCTAGTTTACAAGAAGCTTGTGAACAATCTGGTGCGGGTTTCCTCCCACTGAACAGCTGAATCAATTACTACATACAGGACAAGCCTGAAGCGTTACTTCAGGTCAATTTGTTATTTGTTATTAAATAGTTAATTTGTTAGTATAATATAAGTAGTTTAGATAGATATATGTATAGTTTAGATTTGTAGTTAGAGTTTTTTTTTTAGTTGCTTAGCTTAGATGATTTTTTTTTTTTTTTCTTTCTCATAAAATTATAAAAATCAAAAAACAATAGTTTCGCTGTCTTAGGACAGATTACAAATGACTTTTGTAGGTTTTCTTTTAAATCTGTAATCTGTAAACATTGTATATTTGTAATTGGATATGATTCTGTTGGTAATTGAACATTTAAGCTTACAGAATTACAGTTGTATAATTTAGGTAATAGATTGTATATATGTATTTTAGGTTTATTATTTAGTTTGCTTTGATTATTGTTTTCATTTAGATTAGTTCTGTAGTTTAGTTTTCATTTGTTTTCCTAGGACTTATATCGGCCAACGGAGCCGCTAAACCCGTTAGGGTGGGTTATCCCAAACGGCTTGGGTTATTTAGACAACCCCGGACCAGATCCACTCTTCCAGTTGGCAAGCGTTCAATTTCGCCCGTCAACAGAAACCAAATGTTACTTGCATTTTCTTGAGCTACATCACATGTAATAAACAATGTCTTAGAACTACTCTCAAAGAAATGTGCATTCTGCTTTCTCATAGCTGCTTGTCTGGTTTGGCATTCATTTGCAAAGTGACCATACTTCTTGTAGTAACAGCATTGAATCTTTGATTTGTCAAACCTTTGTGATGTCTGATTGTGATTGCTTTCCCTTGAGCTGAAAATTTGATTTCTCCTTCCTCCTGGGTCTTGACTCTTTCTTTCTTCTCTTTGAAAAATATTTCTTCCTCTTCCTCTTCCTCTGCCAAATGTCATTTGTGTTTTGAATGCATGCTCCAATGAGGTATTGTCATTCCTGCTCAACATGTCTTCATAATTTTTCAAGGATCCAACCAACTCATCCATAGAATATTTAGTCAAATCTTTAGATTCTTCAATTACCACAACTATTGCATCAAATTTTCTAGGCAAACTTCTTAAAACCTTTTCTACAACCTTTTGATCTGCTAGCTCATCACCATTTTGCCTTATTTGATTAACCAACTCCGTAACACGATATGTAAATTGATCTATTGAATCATAAACTTTCATTTGCAAGTTTTCAAATTCCCTTCTAAATGCTTGGAGTTTGGCAATTTTTACCTTGCTAGTGCCTTGATATGTTGTCCCTAGAATGTCCCATGCTTGTTAGCTCATATGAATCAAAAGCTAATTTCATTCTAAATGCCCAATTTTCATAAATTTTCCCAGAAAATGTTGGGATCATAAGTTGTTGAAACATGCATGATGCCATTTTCTTAAAAAAAAAAAAACCCAATTTTTTTTTCCAGCAAAATAGGTAAAAACAGCTATTGTGTAAGTCACACAAATCTTTCACCCACAACTTCAACAAAGCTTCTTTAACACATGTAATCAATCAAAGGGCAAGTCAAAAGCTATTCTAGAGATAATTTATTTACTCAAAGAGACGTCTGTCACCAAATCAAGCATACCCAAGCCCTTTCTCAAGATTTCAACAGTGCAAAAAAAAATTCAATTCCTTTGGGCTGCGAGCAAATCTAACGAGTTGCAAACTTCCAAGCGACAATGGCATGAAATGGCCTTTCTTCATGGGATTTATGCGTCCTCTTTATGAACTCTGCATCCTCCTCACAAACTCTGCATACCAAAAAGAATTCCAACAATGTCGGTGCAAGTGATAGTCACGCAAGGGACTGCAATGGTGATCTACCAGTCAACATACGATCCATTCATTCATTCTCTTGCTCTTCATTTGTTTTCACCCTCTGCTTTGTTGCTCCCAAACCCTCGGCCCTCACGGACTCTGCTGCTCTGTGGATCCTCAACAATTGCAGTGAAAGGAACAAAAACGGGGGGCAGCTCTGTGCCATTCTTCCTGGAAGCAGATTTCTCTGACTCCTACGGCAGTAGCTCTCTTTAATACTGCCTTGGAAACCTTCACTGCTCTCCTGGAAGTTGCGGCTTCCTCAACTCTCTGATTCTTACTGCAGCTCAATGCACAATGTGCCCTACTGGCAACTCAATTCTATCCTATCTCTGATACCACAATGAGTGGGCAGAAGCAAAGGAACACTCTAAAATGCACAGTGAAATAGATATTTATTTATGAATGAGTGAAATGGTTACATAGCTTGTTTTTATAGAGAGAATGGAAACATCTAAAGGAAATGCATAGTGAAACAGATATTTATTTCTGAATGAGTGAAATGGTTACATAGCTTGTTTTTATAGAGAGAATGGAAGCATATGAAGGATTTTGAGCTTTCCCGAAACAATCTGGAATGTCGGTAAAAAGGAATTCTCTAGAAAAAAAGTCAAAGCGTTGGTGTTATAGGTGGGTAGGTAGAGAAATTAATTTCTCCAATATAGACGACAAGCAGGTGGGCGAGACGAGAAAACGGTTAATTGTTGGGCGATAGAGGCAAGGGATGACCACTACTTTGCTCAAGAGCTTGTGCTTGGTAAGGATATGAATATTTTTCTCAACAAAAGGCGAACCACTCCAGGAGCCCGACACCAAGCAAAGAACCAATCAAAATGCCTAGCAGAGGAGGAGGCATCTCGTGGACCATGCATCAAAGATTTAGTGAGGTTTTCTATCATAACAAAAAAAACTTGGATTGTCAAGTACTTAGATGGTGAATTGAGTTTAGGTTGAGTTTGGGTGGTTGGAAAGAATTTGTTATCCTTTCCACCTAGATTCAATTCTAGTTAAAATCATGTTGTTGACAAAGTTTTTAACATAAAAAAATCTAATTATAAATAGCCTTGAAAATTCTAGCTAGATACCACAATATATGATATGAGGGAAGTAATTGGGGTTTTCCGGAGCTTTGTACCTAGAGAAAAACACAAAGAATTCGAAAACCTGGAAAGCCCGAGGGAGACCCAGGAAGCAAGAAAACTCCAGTAAAAGCGGGCTTCTCAAGAATCGAGAAATTTTCGATGAGAACTCAGAAGACTTGTTTAGCCGGTGAACTTTAGTAAGCTGAGAAAAAACCGATAAGAAGAGAACTGGTTTTTGAGGCCGGGATTTTGTGTCCAGCGTAAAGTTCTGGAAAGTCCAATAACTTAAAACATGGGCAGACGAAAAGGTCTTGAGCATTACAGGAAACGACTCATCCTTCGATAGTTGGCAAAACGACGACGGTGTGCAACAGTTTCAAGAACAATGGAGTAATGTGTTCGTTGGGGCATTGAATTGATCCAACTACCATTGTGGATGTAACTAATTCTTGGAGTGCCTACTTAAGGAAAACTGCAGCAAAAAAATGACCTGGTCGTTGTTGAGATCAACTACCATGTTTGTAGAGAAAGAAAAGAAGAGAACCATTACCTAGGAAAGCTTCTGAATCTATTTTATGTTAGGTAATTTGTTCGTTTTAGCAATTTAAATTTCTAACCACAGTAATAAACAACAAAGGGCATAAGCACAATAGTTTAATAATTAATAACGAATCCGTAGTTTAGAGACTTTGGGCAATTCTGACTTTCCCACTGGAATACGGATCAGTTTTAAGACTCGAATCTTCAAATGGTCAAATGGTTGGTCCTTCATAATGGGGTGGATGTTGTGTAGTCTGCCACAAGCCTGAAACAGTTAAGCATGTGGTGTGGAATTGCAATGTCTTTTGGGACTATATTACATTCTCTTCATATGTCATATTCATTAAAAGGATTGTGTTTGGAAACAAGCTGATGTTCGGTAGGCTGGCAAAGAGTATCTGGGATAAAATTAAACTAAATGCCATATCCTTCTTATGGAAATGTCACTGTTATGCAACTTTTCAAGAAGATGCAACAATAACAATCTGCAAGAGAATATTTTTCCGCGGACTCTGTAAGAAAATATATGATTCAATCCAATACAAAGAAGTCTATTTATAACTCAATGCAATGTTTCAGATCAAATTTGGCTAGTCATATTTTAGCCAAATTGCCCTGTTTCCGAAAGACAGATACTCTTCCAGTTGAAGCCAAGGCGGATATACTAGTTTTCCTTGATTGTTTAGGTTGGGGGGTCTGGTGTGACCACTCTGCGACCTTTATATGTCACTCTTGATGTACAAGCATGTTGTTTTTAAATGTATTATGTGATACATTAATATATATGACTAGCTTAAATGTTGAACTTGATAATCATAGGTCATCAACAATGCAAAGATTCGTCTTGTCTTTCAAAATCTAAGATCTACAAATAAGATTCTCATAGATTCACCTTCTATAAGTTGTCTATTGTAGAATCTAGATAATAATCCTAAACAATAGAGGTTTAATAGTCATTGTAAGAACATCTACCTCAACAAAAGGACCCATTTAACTGCTTTGTGTACCCAAGTGGGTCAGAAAATAACTACTTGGAATCTTGACTACTCAAATCTATGTCAATTTCAATAGCACAGCATATTTTTTCTTGCAAAACTAGGGATGAGAGCATCTATTTAGTAAAAGTCACCTCTGTATCATCTCAAACCCAATCCAGGCTACGAATCGGATAATTTAATAGGATTGTATTTAGCGAGAAAGACATGGGAGTTGAACTTGTTCCTTGCATGAAACAATTCTTACAGCATACAATAGGCAAAAGCGTTTTCAGTTCTGCCACATAAGCTGGTTGAAAGTTAGCTTGTTTAACATGTTAGCTTGTTCTACTTTCTAACACGGTAATCCAAGAAAGAAAGTTGTCATTAACTTTCAACATTGTCTTCTCCAGCAATTACAGGGTGACTTCTTGCTGATTATCCTATATAAAGAAAAGTAAGTACATTCCTTCCTTGTAGTCTGTCCTTATCAGCTTGTCTGTACCTTGTACCTTATGTAGATGTCTGTATTCCCAATTTCCCTAACAGAAGCAATTCTAACTTCCGATAGCTTGTCTGGCTTATCACTTGAGTTTCATGCACTGGAGTTTTGTGAATCCATAGAAACCAGATTAAGCTTTGGTACCTATTTTTTTGCAAAACAATGGCAACTGCGAGTTCTAATAAGGTGATTGAACCACAGGCGGTATAAGATCATCGTCAACCTGCAAGTGAAGATCGAACAGGAAACCATGATCATTCAAATAGATTTGAAATGTGGATTATAAATTCATAGAACCATGCAATCCCATTCCTAAGTAAATAAATCAGAGTATACATAGGACCTTGCCAACTCCCCACAAAAAAAATGTAAAACGGATGAAAAGGAAGGTTCAAGCAAGAGTACCACTCAAAGCAGATTACAAGAATTAGCTTATTGACAAAACCATAAAATTCATACAATAACAGACTGTCAAATTATAGACTATGCCGGCTTTAGGAGCATTGTGTTGGATGATTATTGTTTCTAAAGCACTGCCTTAACCAAAAATAAATTCTCACGGAGTACTACAAGCAACAACTAGCAGTCTTAGTCCAGGTTAGTATGGAACTGCACAAACATTATAAATTTCTTGACCACCTGAGCATTAACTCTGTCTCCTCGCATCGAGGACCAAAAACGATTAGGGCTGCAAGGGGTACAGGTTCTTTTTCAAATCATGCAAGGTACTAAGAGAAATAAAACAACCAAAAACAATCTTACTCCTAAGAAAAGCCAGAAGAAAATGACTCCTTATCAAGCTAAGTGATTCGAGAAAGTTATTCCATTGCTAAGAACACCATGGAGATTACATACACCGTCTTAGATATCCATCTATTTCCTCGATGACAAAGGATTAGGTGAAAGAATCAGAAATGTTGGAAATGTTTGAGGACCTTAAAGAACATACCATTTCTTGCAATGTTTCTTCATTTTCGAATTTGAGAGGCCATCCTGAATCCTCAACAATGTTCCATATCTTTATAAAAGCAGCCTTATAGACATGATTGAGCTCATCTTTTTCAGAGGGAACCTGAAGTTTCAACAGAATAATATCAAATTTAGTATGGTTTATCATTAGTTGTTCCTTAAACTCAATTGATGTCCCATAGGAAAAACAAGGGCTTTTGGTCAGTTGAGAAAATATTTTCACAAGAAACCTAGGAAGTGTCAAAAGAAGACCAAAAGCAATAAATTTTACTATCAAACACGACCTGTACACATAATCCAGGGAAAGGGAAATCCTTAAAGCATTTTTTGGCGTTTAAAATTATCTCACCGTATGGTCAAGCATCCCACCAATTATCAGCATAAATCTTGCGGCATCAGTCTTTCCTTCCTGAACCAAAGATCTTTCCAGATAACAAACTTTCTCCTTCAATTCATTTACTTCCTTCTCTTTGGGCATAACCATTGCTTTCACA
>ML793822.1:218331-237892 GCA_009831015.1 Picea engelmannii
AATTAAGACAGTATTTAATGTGTGTTTGCACCATAAGATACAATCAAAGGAAAGTCACAATTGATGATCACAAACTGGAGGAATAAACTGTCCACAAGGTGCAAGAAGGTAGCAAGATTTACCACATACTTAAGCACATACCATTAGCATTTAAATGAAACCAAAATTCTGCAGTGTTACGCAATGTATAACCCTCAAAACAGTAATTAGAAAAAAGGTGACGTTTTTCTCTCTAAGTGAGGTCGTTGGACCTTTTCTTGCACCAATTTTTTCTTATGGAATGTTTAGAGAAGAAACACATCAAATCGATGCAAGGACAAACATTATATCATTATCCAAATTATGAACTTTGGTTTCTGCAGTGAACAAAACCCCTTTGACCCAAAATAAATGATGATTTTGATGTTTGATGAGGATGTTGGGTCTCCTTTAGCATCGGCCCATTCTTAGAAACAGTGTAGAGCAATAAAGTAATGCAACGTTGTAAATACTGTGATGAACCAAGCTAGGAATGTATTCAGAGTTACGAACCAGAGAAAGAAACAAATAAAGACCAGCTAGAGACCAAGTGTTGCACTTATTTCTTAATCGTTTCACTAGATGTGAGCATATATACCAAGAAGATGCATCAACGTTGCAAGAATTAGGTGAGGAATGATCTAATCAAGAACTAAATCACATGTTCAAAGCATTCCACCGAGGCAACGACAGCAATAATCATATTCAAAGGCAGCTTAGTGAGATTAGGGTTAGATCCAAAGTAATAAGCAATGAAAGTAGATCTAAAACCCTTTGTAAATGCCAACAATAAAAACATTCTATGAAGAACAAGCTAGCGTGTGAGATCCAAGCATTTACAAAATATACCAATGAATGAGTACTTAGATCCAAATCAATCTAGATTAAAGATAAAAACGTAGTCAAACCCTAGATTGCCAAGAAACCAAAAAAAAAACAAAAGGGGGAAAAGACAAATTTTGTTTTTTTGGTGATTGGAGAAGAAGATAGACGAGTGCCTTAGGAAGGGCTATGGGGTCACTGCACAGATCTAAGTGAAGCTTAGGGTTTTAAGATAAGATGATGTTGGAGGTAGCTAAAGAGTATTAACTATCAAGCGATGTCAAACAGGGTTCTTTAAGTTTGGATGGGGAGATTGATTCACTAGGAAGTCTCTCCAAGTACTACTAAGGTGATCTCAAAGCATGGCCCTTTGCAAGAAGGAAGAGCCCCTAGAGATCCTAACTCAATGCAAATCTTGTACTTATGAAACTACCTGACACCATGCATCCTCCCTTACAAGTTACACCTATCTATTGGTATCATATGTTATGTGTTGATTTCTGCACATGTTTGATAGATCTGTGAGAGAATTTCTTGTTCTGGAACTTATATTCATCAGCTCAATGTTTGTTGTTCTGTGCTTTAAGCAGAGACATGTACTTGTGTTACTAAGTTAAACCTTATCTTATATATTCCTATTTTTCATTCGCTCTACTCTGTGTTCAAAATTTCAGGTTGGATGTATACATATCCATGTAATCAGATTCATTTTTAAAAAGAAATTTCTCTGTAGTAATGTGTTGTAATGGCTATTTAAATTTTATACAGGGACTGTCATGGGAAACACTTGGGATTTATAAACAGCGTGCTTGTAGGTCAGTCTGGCACATGCCCACTAGACAATTTTAACTTGTGTCCTTATAATTTATGCATATTCATTTTGGACTATGCTTCGGGCTATTGCTGCGTCCAACAGGTTTTGAACCAAAAGCCATTCTCTCTGTCTCTCTCTGACACGCAGATATAGCAACAGCATTGACAATGCTTTCTCACGCGTATATATAGCAATGGTATTGACAATGGGCTCTCTCTCAGAGATATAGGCTATAGCAATGGCAATGACAAGGCACAAACACCTATACAGATTTTCTTTTTTTAAAGGGCAGAAAGAAAGAGAAGACACGCAGAGGACAATGTCATCGGCATCAAATGTCATGCCCATTATCAAAGAGTATTGGCATTGGCATTATATGTGAAACCCACCAAAGCACACAACAAATAAAATGTTTTGAAATCCAGTACAGCAAATTATTAGTAAAAAAATTATCATGCTACTTGCCTGGTTTAGAACAGGTAGGAGATCCTCGTCTATGGATAAGCTTTCCTTAACCTCCTCAAGTTTGCTAGTCTTCCTCTTAGCGTGAGCTGAGATGGCCCCGGTTAGTGTATAACTTCGTGAGACCCAGTTCAAGCGAGCAAACGTTGAGGAATACTCCGAGTTGATCGACTCACAACCCAATCTCGCACAAGAAGTTGACAACAACTGCTGGCCTGAATAATTATGTAGCTTCCATGGACCAATTGTAGATAATTTTTCGCTGCGAAGTGCCAACAGCGGAAGAGATAAGGATAGCATCTTCGTCTTCTTGAAATCCCGATTTAGCTTTTCGATTATCTTTATCTTATAATGTAACATGTCCTCACCCCCTGTTTCTGGATTGTACATTTATTCTCATTATGGGAATACTGTCACACGGGTTTTTGTTTGGTGGTAAAGTGGACTTCTTTCATAGGCACCAAATTGCAAATCCTTGGAGACATATTTCGTTGTTTTGCAGGCCGTCTTGCCGTGCAAATGGGTCATAGAAGGTTCTAACCGGTAATTAGATTGCATAGAGGCACTGTACACAAATGAAGCAAAGACATTTGAATACTCTGCAGAAAGTTTTATATCTATTAAGCACTCATATTCTTATTGTAATTTTGTTTGAGAGCATTATATTAAAATATTTATAAAATTTTCAAGGTATTTTCTACACCATCCTTCTAAAAAGAGCTTAAAGTTGAATAGAGTTCTAGGTTGGATTTAGTGAGACTTGATCTCGATTTTTCACTTGTAATTTCTTAGTAGAGTTTTTGTTAAGTAAAATTCTGAATGTTGTAAACTAATCATCAAAGTGAGGTTGTATTATAATGGAAGATTAATATTAAAAAAATTGTATTGTTTTTATTTATGCATCAATAAGTTTTAGAAGTTATTATATTCATATGTATTTTTTATGTTTTGTAAAATTTAATTGATATTGTTACGTTTAAATGTAATAGTGATTCACATTGGACCATTATATTATTTGTTATCTATTTCGATGTTTTTAGAGTGGAAAATAATTGGAGGATTCAATTTGCAAGGTCATTTTAGTGGCAGGTCTTAGTGACACTATTCTAAACTATGCAAAAGTCGTGTCAATTAGAGCTCATATGCAAAAGTTATGCCTCTAGCAAGTTGACCTACCGTGCTGACCACCATGGTACGAGAGGATGCCACATCAACCCCCATTACTCATGCATATGGGGCTAGCCACATATGTAATTTTAACAAGATTCTAGAAGGTCCAAAACGCTATCACAATTGAAGGTTGAGGAAGTAAAAAAACTACCCCTAGATGTCTATCGAGCTATGTTAAATACCGAGCCATTGAGAGGAGAAGGGATTTCATTCTATGTTTTTGCATTTTATTCCATAGCAGAGTAGATTGGGAAATTAGAGAACATAAAAGAGGGGGTTAATGTTTTGTAGTAACCCAACATGCCACTAGTCTCAAGTAACTCCATAGAGAGTGTCTTCTCCTTTGTACTTGCATTATTTCCATAGCAGAGAAAAGATAGCAGAGTAACCTCACCTTCTAGCTGAGTTTTCTCCCGTAATGGTTTCCCAAAGCAAATCTTCGTGTTATTTTGTCGATCATGTGTGATTGTATTTTATTATTTTCTATTTTCCGCATTTTATCTATTTCATGCATAAGGAGAAAATCACTAACTAAATATTTTGGAATCTAAAAGAATTTAACCTTCGTAGTGTAGATTTTAGTTTTACTTATAAGATATGTTGTGATGAACTGATAGAGTGGAATATTCATGATAGTTTACAAATCAAATGGTTACAAATTATTAACTTTAACACTTTTTTTCCAACCTGAACACTGAAGTGACATTCTTCTTTTTAGATGTAATAAATTATTAATCACACAGTAATAACTTTAACAACACAATGCCTTAAAGAAGGATCAATGTAAATGATAAGATTAATCACACACATGCATTGAAATGTTAAAAAAAAAACTATCAATTAAAACATGTGAATTCATTACATCATTTTAGTTTTTAAAGTTAACTAATTTTATGGTTCAATAAAATGCTCTCAATGTCTATCATTCTTTAGAGGAATAATTATTCTTCCACATATTCCATTTTCTCGATTGCCTAAGTGTTTACATTTTCAAATCTTCCACGATTTCACTATTATGGAATAATTCTTCTTCCACATATTCCATTTTTCTCGATTGCTTAATTGTTTACATTTTCAAATCTTCCATGATTTCACTATTATGGAAAAGAGCCTTATATCCATTATCCATTGAAGACATAACAAAAATTATGGCCACGTATAAATATAGTTGTTTACAATATCATAGTACAAACCAATGGAATTAAAATAATCCCATACTAAAAAGTCAAAAAATATGGCCACATATAGATATAGTTGTTTACAATATCATAATACAAACTAATGAAATTACAATAATCCTATACTAAAAAGTCATATCATATTTTCATGGTAGATTTCACAACTTACCTAGTATAATAGAGCATTTACTTTGTAACAAAAATAAGTAGAAAGGCTTAGGAATTAGCTTGATTTATAGATGTTCTTGTGTTAAGTTTACAGAAGTCTTGGGATCAAATCTTATTGAGTCCTTGGAGTTATTGGAAATCTATGTGGTCCATGGTTGATCCACCTTCCCATGAAGGTTATCCTAGTACCAATGTCCCAATTTGGTCCAGATTATTTTTGGCATGAAATAAGAGTGGAGATATAATAAAGAAATGTGCAGAGATATATCAAATGTCCAATAATATAAAAAGGATATATAATAGATATAACCATAAACACATAGATACAATAATACACAATTTCTATTAATGAGTGAAATATACAAAATTATAGAAATACAAAGTGAAAGACACGCTAGAATGGGGACAACTTATCTTGGAGAAGAGATGTGATGGCTACGCTCATTTGTAAGAAGATGATAATTACAATGATGCTCCAAAGGACTTTTTAACATAAAGAAAACTCAAAACCATAACCCCATAAGATGAAAATCCAATAGTTGTGTGGACCCCGTTTTGGGTAGTTTGGTGTATCAACTTCCCAGGAGCGTAACTTTGGCATATGATCTTTGTTTGGGGCACATGATAGCTCGTTGAAAAGGTTTCAACGAGGAGATTTATTTTGGGGGCTCAAGTAGAGCCTTCAACTATCATTGAGGTGTCCAATCACAAAACAAACTTTGTTTAGACCCTTAAAATGGCCTAGTAAGTTAGGAATCAAAAAACTGTTAAAAGTAGTAAATTGTCAGAAGACTCTTTTGATCCAGTTGGAATAGGTGGGTGGCCACCGATATCTACCTAGAGAACAATTATTCATTTAAGGGTGGGATAAGATTATTTCCTTATCGCAAAAAAAACAACTAAGTAGTTGCAAATTTGTTATGGTCTCCCTATCAATTGAATGGTAGAAACTTGGAGCTCTAGAGGTCTAGATGGAGGATAGTGATGAAAGCATTTCCTAAAGTAATCATATAAGGAGTTACTTCATCAATGATTAATTTCCTTATATGATTCAAGAATCATTCAAAGATAATCTAATGGTAAATTGGATTTTACATGTCAATGAAAACTTTGCATGTATAACCAAGAAAACAACTCAATTAAACACACTAATTTGAATCTTTTCATCCTTATCAAGGGCCAATATTGTGCTAGACTTAATACTTTACCTTAATTGAAAAACCATAACAAAACAACAACTTCTAATTTTCTCTTGAGCATATAAAAATGCATTTCCTTTGCCATTAGTGACAAATACAACTCCCTAGAATTTTACCCAAATGAAAGAGTAATCACACTACATAGAGACACGAGATAAGAGATCCTTGTGATTATTGAATAATAAAGGTGGCATTGCAAATAGGATATTGCATGACAAGGAAGAAGGTTGTGGAATCCTATAAACGAGATTGGGTCAAATGTGTTGGATTACTAAGGGGGGGTGAATCAGTAATGAGAAATTTATACCACTTATTAATCCTTTTAACCACAATGTACATTTTTTCAACTTTTTCAACAATGTTCATCAATTCATCAGTAATATGTTATTGCATCATATAACATTAACATCCATCAGTGCATAATAAACAATACTAGACACCTCCACACAATGCACAATACACTAGTATTTTACATGGAAACCCAATGCGAAAGAAAACCACAGAATGATTTTCTTATATGTCTTTAAGAATTATATTCAATAAAGCACCAACTTCCAATTCTCTGGCTCCACCCAGAAGGAGGCTCCAACCCCCTGTGTTCTCCGACTCTAATCAAAAGGTGGCTAAAACCACCCAATTCTATGGATTCAACCAGAAGCAGGCTCCAACCCCATGTTCTCTCCGACTCCAACCAGAAGGTGGCTACAACCACTCAATTCTATAGCTCCAACTAGAAGGAGGCTCCAAGCCCCCATGTTCTCTGGCTCCAACCGGAAGGTAGCTCCAACCACCTATCCTTGCCCCGTCCTACCACCATGAAATATAAGTGCCATATGTAGAAAACCTGCCACTATCACTGAATCAACAATTGTCATTGTCACTCTGTCACTGTCACTGAATCAACCACTGTATTTATCATTGTCAACCTGTATTAACAACTTGTAACAACTTGTACCAAGCAACCTGTACCAACAACCTGTAACAACTTGTACCAATAACCTGTAATCAACATGTACCAATAACCTATACCAACATATACCAAATACACCAACAACATATACCAATACTCTCCTCAATATATAAGATCTGAAAAATAGATCTCATACTCAATATCACAAGAATATCACTCAACCAATCATGTACACCAACAACTAGTACAACTTGTATCATCACAAGTGCATCAACCATGCACATCACAACACCTCAAAACCATCACCAATACCAATATCTCTATTCCATGTGAACCATAAAACATGTGTTGAGATCACTACAAATATGTCCAACAATATTACCAACAATTGCCTCTAACAATGTACCAAGCATGTGCAAATCATGTATCAATAACAAACCAAGTTATACCTCATCAAGATGTACCAACATAACCATACCATACACCTCATGTATATTCCAACTCATTAACTAAGTATCTCATCCATGAACTCAACATATACCTCAAACATATACCAAAAGTTACATCAATACAACCAACAAGAGTCCTTTAGCAATACATCACAAATCCATAAGCCAAATACCATAAAACTTTACATAAAACCATGTGTCAAACCTCACTATTATGTATCATTAAGCATGTACACTGTAACCATCAAAACATGAATATAAACATACCTATAACTATTTAATAGACCTAGTGTATGTGATCATAGACCTGCAAACCTTCCTCAACTTCAACAACAAGAGACTATCGTTTTCATCAAACTTTACTTTAGTCTCACATGACTAATTTTGGATTAGTCAATAACCCTAACTTGCAACAATTATAAATATGTACCTATAATGAATAAAGGTTTGAAAATTATACATAATGTTCTTCAGTGTCTTCTCTGCAAATCCTCCAAGTTTCACTACTTGGAACCTCCCAAAAAAGGCATTATAGAAAAAATGGCAAACCTTGCTTAATTTTGTCTTATTCTAGAAAGAGAACTTGTAGAGCATTCCATGCATGGAATATTTGTTGTATGGATCTGAAAATGGTACAAACCATACTACATATTGTACTCTAACTAATGCATTTGGTCTCATTGAATTTGGATCTGTTCTGAAGAAGTTATGATGTTTTTACCCATAACACATGTTTTAGAATAGTTTCAAGACTAGCCACAAACCCTATCTTCCACATAGGGTAACTCCCAAACTACAACAACCCACAACCTTAGAAAGCATCATCAAAATTATTTATTCTCCCTTGAATTTCTACCTTCTTTACTCCACCTTCCCTCTGAAATTCACCTTATATCTCCTTTGGTTACCTCATGCACTTGTATATATTCAATATGCTCAATAGATGTTAATGGGAGACCCTTGCTCTCTTATTTATACTCTCCAAGTAGCTTCCTCTAGAAGTATCCACTTGACCACTTTGTCCACTTGGCCACTTTTTCAACTTTATTATTTAATTAATTTCTCCTTACAACTACATTGACTAGAAATCTTCTTGAAGACTTTCTAGTATAACTTACTTCTTTTTGACCTTCTAGGGGCTTCTAGAATACTCTTTGTGGCCCTCCAAATTCACAAGGCCATATCTCACTAATCGTGAGGAACCACGTGGTGTTCCACATATCAACGGAAATGGAATGACATGTACTATTCATCTAGAATAGTCTTACCTACATATTCACTGATCTTCATTCCTTTATACCTCAAACAAACATGGGTCCCTTACCCATACCTTTGTGCTACCGAAATTCGCTACTGGACTTCTCCAAGGCTTGACATCAATCTACAATATCACTCTCCAAGGTTTGACGTCAATGACAACCAACAATCCAAACCAATTGTCCATCAACCTAAGCCACCTGCCTGACAAAATGGTAGGCACAAGTGAAGGCACAAGCCTCATTTGGGTTATAATTCCAAGATTGAACCATTAATTTAATATTAAATGAGGACATTAAATCAATAAAATATCAATATACTATGAGATGTAATCCAAGTTAGTGAAATTGGGGTGCTATCACAACCCACACTACCCACTAGTGTTCAATTCCTCTTACATCATGTGGTTGTTTTCCTTGTGGGACCAATGCACCAAACTTGCCAAAATATTTCATTATTGGGGATAAATGGGATGAACATAAGCTCAACATGGAACAAAGTGTTTGAGAAGGGGAGGAATTATTATGTAGTTGAGTTGTCATTGTTATTAAGTTAGGCTACTTATTCACACATCCCATAGTGTAAATGATTTCCCTCCTCTTGATAAGTGGTGGATGGTCATTGCTTTTAAGTAAAATTTGAAATTATATTCACTACTTCCATTAAAATATTAACCATGAATGGATTAAAGACACATCACCCCCTACCCATTAACTAATGATTCGCATTCAGTAAAACAAAAATATTCCTAGAATACAATAATAATGACTTATATAAGGATTGTCTTCTCTTCACATGGTAACAAGGACTTTTATAATGATTAACTTTAATTCACTTAGTACTAATGATTTATACGAGGAATCCATTCAAGAGGAACACACCACATTATGTTATAATACTAATAGTTTCACTCAAGCACAAAAATCAACATGAACTAACACCATCAACAATTCCAAGATCAAAGTAACAGGATCTCATACCTTGAGGGAAGGGTTTGAAACAATAAAATGTTTCTATACTAGTTCAACTTTTCCAGGGCAAAGGACTATAATTGTGATATGAACTTTGATAATCACACCTTATATTAGATAATTCTCTTCAATAATACATGTTAATTTCAAGTTCCAAGAATTCTTTCAATGTTTCAACACAACATAATGTGTTTTTTCAACATATTAACACAACTGATATTAGTGCACATTAATCCTCTCAAACAATGATCAATACATCAACACAAGTTGCACTCCTTTGCAGACACAACTTTCATCTTGAAATAATGTTAATAAATTAATTTATCTATTTAACATTGCATAAGATTATTGACTTCATTCTCATGTATTTCAACTTCATTCTCATGTATTTCAACTTCATTCTCTTGTATTTCATCTTTAATGGGAATCTTGTTTTTTGCTTTCATATGTTTTAGTGCATATTAATGGTTTCCAATGTTTTCTTGCACTATTGAAGAACACAAAAAATGTTAGTGGGCCTATTTGTCACAGATTCATTGCATAAAGGTTCCCACATAAATTTAGAAGGTAATCTCACGATGCACAAATTTATTTCAAATCCATGTAACCAATGTCATATTTTAGCATACCATACAAGTTTGGTTTTGACTTAACATGTTTTACTAGTAGTATTATTCCCTTCAATTCTCATTTTCTTATTCTAATCCAAATACAACTACACCCTTGATTAACAGTAATGCAAACTACCTTGTAAAACAAATTTGCGATGTGGAAGGCAAAGTCATGCTCTTTGTGTAATTTTTCCCATTGAGCAACTTTTTGATATGCAATTTTTTTGTAATGTCATTTGCTCATTCTTCTCCATAGAAAGTGTAGGGAAACTCATTTCCTCTAAACATATATCTTGGAAGAATCCTAATGACATGTAGCCATCAATAAGAGCAATGTTTATCTGATTGATTTGATGATCATATATACTACTTGAATAAATGAATCCATGGAGTATTGTCTTTGTTGTTGGTTCTTCAGTGGTTTAATTGTTGTCATTGCCAATTTCCTTACTAGTATTAGCTTCATATGTATCATTTTCTTGGTTAAACATTTTTTTTCAATTGTCTTTTATAACAACTTTCCACTTTTTATAGAGCATGGTTTTGTAAGGTACCATATATATTATAATAAGTAGAAACATAAATATTGCAAAAAATACAACTTTCCACATTTTATAGAGCATGGTTTTGTAAGGTACTAGATACATTATAATGAGCAGAAACATAAATATTGCAACAAATACCAGCAAAAAAAAACAATAATGAGAATAACAACACCAAAAATAATACCTTTATTGAATGAAATAAATGTCCACTTGTTCAAGGAGGAAACCTCCAACAGAGCATAGCATAAAATAATTCAAGACAAGACTTTATCATGTATTTTACTCCTATTTATACTAATTTTGTCTTGTGAAAAACATTCTAGAGGAAGATGTTTCTAGAAGCGAAATCTTCTATTAAGTATTCTTACATTATACTTGTTTACATTATTCAATAGGCCTTATAAACTGATGTCAATCTTTATTACATAGAAAATATAATATTCTACCTAAGTGAGGGGTTAGGGAGGTTAGGTCCCTAACATGCTGTCCCCCTTGAAGAACAACCTTGTCCTCAAGGATAGAGATGAGGAAATTGTTGCATAATGGTAACTGACTCCTAGGTGGAATCTTTTGGTGTTGTATCTTTCCACTGGACTAACACTTCCTTAATGATGCGTTGATAGAGGCGACAGTCTTGCTAGTCCAAGACTGCTTGTAGCTACAACCAAATTAAACCTTCTTCATCCAACTCAGGGATAATGTTTTGAGTCTAGTACTTGGTTCCAATCACTTTATTTAAGCATGAGACATGAAAAACAAGATGGATCTTAGAATGACTAGGAAAAGCTAACTAGTAGGCCATAGACCCCACGTGCTTGAGAATTGTATAAGGACCATAAAATTTGGGGGCAAGTTTATGAAAGTGTTCAGTTTTGAGTGAAGTATGCTTATAAGGTTGCAGAAAAAGAAACACATGGTCCCCTTCACTAAATTGATGTTCTGAATGATCCTAATCTACTTGTTTCTTCATGCGATTTTGAGCCATGACCAAATTTTCTTTGAGGATATGAAGAATGGCCACACAGATTGTAAGATTGTTGTCAACCTCCTAAACCTTGGAGACACCTGACATGTATGAAAGAACTGATGGTGGATTTTTCTTGTATAGTTTTTCAAAAGGAGTCATGCAAGTGGTAGTATGGTAAAATGTGTTGTACCACCAATCAACTAAGGGTAACCATCGAGCCCACTGATTTTTTCTGTCAGATGCAAAACACCTCAAATATGTTTCCAAACACTTGTTGACAGATTCAGTTTGTCCATCCATCTGGGGATGATAGGTGGTGTTGAGATGGAATTGGGTTCCCTGGATCCTGGACAATTATTGCCAAAAATTGTTGGTGAAAGTTGGATATCAGTCAAAAACAATATAATAAGGCATGCCATGGAGTTTGAATATATTATTCATAAAAAATTGAGTCATCGTGGATGTTGTGAACAAGTGTTGAATAACATAGAAACAAGCATATTTGGAAAGACGATCTACTACCACCATGATGACCGACTTATTTCCTGATTAGGTAATCCAAGAATGAAATCCATAGAAATATCACTACAAATAGCAAGGGGAATCAAGAGAAGTTGGAGTGTACCTGGAGCTTTGATGGTTTCTCCCTTATTGCATTGACATGTATCACATTCAGCCACAAAGTTTCATATGTCATGTTTCATACCGTCCTAGAAAAAAGAAAACTTGACCCATTCATAGGTTTTGGTGAACCCTGAATTCCTAAGTGTGGGTGAAGCATGCAACTCAGAGAGAATTGTGGATTTAAGGTTTGACAGTTTGGTTGAATACACATGACATTTATAGCGAAGCTATTCATTGTGCAAAGAGTACCCTAGAGAAGCTTGAGGATCTTGTTTCAATTTTTGGGTCATGCTAGAAAGTTTAGGGTCTTACAACCATTCCTTGAGAACAAATTGAAGCTAGTATAATACAATAAATGAGAGGGAAAAGAGGGACCCTTCTTCATATTTCCTTGAAAGAGCATAAAAAACTTCCCTTCTTGTAGATGATCTCATAATCATAGCCAAAGAGCTTGATGAAAACTATTTTGAGTACGAAATGAAGGGATATATGTAACAAATAAATACATAGATATATTGCAAGAAACACAGAGATACAATGATACACAATTTCTATTAATGAAAAAAATGTATAGAAACTATAAAAATATAGACTGATGAACTCACTAGAATGGTAGCAAATTATCTATGAGAAGAGATGTGATGACTATGCTCATTCATAAGAAGAGGTGTTTACAATGAGGATTTGAAGGCATTTTTAACATAAAGCATAAATGAGAAAACCCTAAACATCCAAAACCCTAACCTATGGAGATGAAACACCAAAAGGTTTGTGGGCCTCGATGGGGGTAGTTGATACGTCAACTTCCCAAGGGCGTAACTTTTTCATATGATCTCCATTTGGGGTGTTCGACACCTCATTGGAAAGGCCTATTTGAGGAGTACAACTTTCTTGAGGGGTTAAGGAATGTCATTGGCAACCTTTGGCCCCAAAAAAGTCCAAAAAAACATTGTTTAGGGCCTCAAAATGGCCCCGAAAGTTTGGAACCCGAAAAACTGTAAAACAAACTGCCAAAATGAAAAATTGTTCTTTGAGATAGTGAAATAGGCATGTGGCCATTGATATCTATCTCGATAATTTCTTCCCCCTTAGGAAGATATGGTCCTCATTGTGTCAAGTTTCCAGGGAATATTTTTTTGAATGTAAACCATGGTGAGATGCTTACCTTGCTGAAGAAGTTGTCATGCTTAGCTTGTTGAAGGATGTCATCAACCTATTGTTGGAGGGGTTGGATCCATTCAACCAATCTAGCTGCATGATATTCCTGAGTGTGGAAGAACTTCATCCGTGAATATGTGACATGAAAATCTATATCAATGGGGACTAATGGTTGGAACCCCAATCATTCCTGAAAAGGGTCATGGCCAATAGAGTTGTGAAGGGATATGTTATAAATTTGCTTTATTGGGTAGTGTGGAGGCACCCCCATATGTGAATTAAGAATATATTTGTTCTCTTATATAATCTTATTGATATTCTTTTGCTGGATAGAAAGGTCTTGGGCTGAGGCTATAGTGGTTGTAGTGTCCTTCTATTTACCTTTTGACCAGATTGTGAAGTGGCTAAAATTTGCAGCATGAGAGATTACTTTGCAACACTATTATGTTGGGATAGTAGTCAGAACCACCTCTGGTACCTTGTAGAGTTGACCCCGCAGAGTAAAAATGACAATATGGGGTCGAGACTCATAAAAAACATGGCATTCCCACATATAGGGATAAACTAATAAAACATCATAGACTTCCAGTGGGGAAACATCACAAAATACCTCATCTTTGAAGGGATTGATGTTATAGGATAGTCGACACTGTTGGTTGACATGGAAATCTTGTCCATGGCGAAGCCACCCGATGTTGTATGGTTGTGGGTGTGGTGTTTTCAGTAAATCCAATTGCTTGATGCTCTCTGCTGGGATGAGGTTCTTATAGCTTCCGCTATCAACAATGAAATGAAACAAGGTCCCATTTACCCAAATCTGTGAATGGAAGAGGCATTCCACCTCCTAAGGATCCTCTAGTTCTTTTGGTTGGATTTTTGTGGTCGTGATGGTAGAAGTAGGTTATGCATCAATGAATTGTTTCCTTTTATTTTTTTTAAAATCAACTTTCGAGTCAGGGCTCGTTTCTTTTTCTTTGAGCTTGACCAACAATGTATATTTCGAGGGACATTCATTGATTTTTTTCCAAGGGATTTTATGGAAGTCACACCACTTCCTAGTTTCCTTCTTCATCTTCCCATTACACTTCCTTTCCTATGGCTTAGACTGGTTGTCTTGAGGTTGGTTTTTGTATGAGTTAGGGTTTCCTTTACCATACTTTGTTGTTGTGGATTTGGAGAACTAGACTCCCTCTTATTCCGCAGCTTAAATTTATGCTCGATTTTGAAAACATATAGATAAGTGCTCTGAGTGACGAGATGTCCAGAAAATACATTTATGTTTGTATCTACCTATGTACACACCCATGGTATTTTAGAACTAGATTTCACTCAGAATATTTGATACCCAACTTGGTGCACAAGGTATGGAAGGTATTTTTGAAATCTAGATCTATTTGGTCCCTCTCTTGATGCCATGTGGTCTGTCTCATGTACTAGTCGACATAGTTTCCAATAGGATAATATTGTGCTTTGATGGCATCCATAAAATATTCCCAAGTTGGTTTGGCCTCAAACATTTCAGACCCCTCTATGGAAATTTTCTTAGAGTAAGTTTCCCACCAATTTTTGACATGGGGGACAACCTTAAAGAGCGCAAAGGTGATATTTTCCCTATCAGAAAAATTGTGGACAGATAAATGACTTTTTATCATATTCAACCACTTTTTCGAAGAATCCACATCTATCTAACCTTCAAACACATGCATATAAAAATTAAATTGTACCTTGAAAGGATAAACGCCTCCAAAATGGTTGCTTGATGAAGACATGTCTATTATTATCGATAGTCGTCGAACAATTTGGGAAATTTTTTCCATAATTTCATCCCTTTGTCGTGTGAGGGATTCCTTGAGTAATAGATTAATATAATATCATTCTCCCTTGTCTCTCTTTTCTTCTTGCATGAATGGTCACTTGGGTTGGTGAAAGCGATTGTCCTCAAGAGAAACTAGCTCGAGACCCAACTCTCTATACCTTGAACTCATCGAGGACATGCACGAAGAAACAACAAGAAGTAGTCTGCTCTAATACCACTGATATGTATTATTCTTAGAATCAAGTGAAGTCATATATGTAACAAATAAATGCACATATATATTGCAAGAAACAGAGAGATATAGTAATACACAATTTCTATTAATGAAAAAAATGGACAGAAATTGTAAAAATATAGAGTGAATGAACTCACTAGAATGGTTGTATCTTATCTTTGAGAAGATATTATGTGATGGCTATGCTCATTTGTAAGAAGATTCATTTACAATGAGGCTCTGAAGGAATTTTTAACATAAATCACAAATGATAAAAACCTAAACATCCAAAACCCTAACCCTGGGAGATGAAATGCCAAAATGTTTGTGGGCCTTGATGGGGTTAGTTGATACATAAAATTCCCTAGGGCACAACTTTTTCATATGATATCTATTTGGGGCATTCAATACCTCATCAAAAAGTTATAGCAAATGAGTACAAATTCCATCGGGGATCAAGGTATGTTTTTGGAAACCCTTTCCCCCCCAAAAGTTCAAAAAAATGTCTTTTAAGGCCTCAAAATGACCCCAGAAGTTTGGGACCGAAAATATTTTAAAAACAATTGCTAGAATGGAAAACTATTCTTTGATCCAGTGGAATAGGTGGGTGGCCACCAATATCTGCCTAGATCAAATCTTGGTCACCCATTTTTGTTTCTCCAAGGAGGAAATTATTTTCTCCAGAAAATACTTGAGGCTACAATGATGAATTTTAATTTGGAAGTGTTTCCCCAAGAGATAAGGACATCATAGATCCATTGTATGCAGCATACCCAACATTTCCTTTTCATAGGTTGATTGACCCAAATGTCACTTTGGGAGTTATTTTCTAGTGAAAGACAAAGGTTGACCATCTTGTCTGAGGAATTCCCCAATTCCTTTTCTTGATGCATCACATTCCAGGACAAATGTCTTAGTGAAGTTGGACAGTGCTAGGACAGGAGTAGTACACATAGCCTCTTTCAAGGCTTAGAAGGGTTGATCAGTTGTTCGAGTCCAACTGAAATAATTATTTTTAAGGAGATCAGTGAGAGGAGCTACAATTTTTCCATAATTCTGAACAAGTTTGTGATAATATCGTGCTAAACCCAAGAACCCATGTAATACTTTAATAGTTTTAGGGAAAGGCCAATCAGTCATAGCCTCAATTGTTTTAGAATCCACCCATACACCATCCTTGCCAATAATATGATCTAGATACTCAACTTCAAAGGTGTCAAAATCACATTTAGATTGTTTGAGAAAAAGTTTGTTCTTAGACAATAGATGGAGAACTTGATCCACATGGGAGAGATGGGATTGCCAAGTCTTAATGTGTATGAGGAGATAATCAAAGAAAACTAAGACAAAATGATGGAGGAAAGGGTGAAAGACATGATTCATGAGTCTTTGAAAAGTGGAGGGGGAGTTACACAAGCCAAAGGGCATGACCAAGAACTCGTACTGACCCTCATGATTTCTAAAGGAAGTCTCAGGGATGTCTTCATCTTTCATGCATATTTGTTGGTATCCAAAATGGAAATCAAGTTTTGTAAAGTATTGGGCACCACTCAATTCATCCAAAGGTCATTAATGACAAGAATGATAAATTTATCTTTTATTGTGAGTTTGTTGACAGCACAAAAATTAGGAAACATGTGCCAAGTTCCTTCTTTCTTGAGTACCATAACTATTGAAAAAGAATAGGGGTTTATACTAGGACGAATAACACCTGCTTCTAGCAATTCTTGAATAATTTTCTCAATTTCATTTTTATGGGTGAAGGGATGATGATAAGGGTGAACATTGGGAGGAAGACTTCCTGGTACTAGAGGAATGGAATGATCATGGGCACCATGAGAAGGAGAAAGTCCATGGGAAGTGTTAAATATATATTGGTGTTGGGTGAGTATATATTGGAGGTAAGGGTGCACAGAGGGTGTCTCAACAACGTGAATGGAATGGAGTTAGGATATTATACTAGAGTGACATTTTTTAGGAGATTTTCCATGGGGTGGGAAATGATGATCTCAGGTGAACCTGTTGTGATTCCTTGGAATTTATATTGTTGTCCCTATTGTTGGAATTTCATGGCTAGGTCCTTAAATTCCATGAGGATGGGGTTAAGAGTGCGTAACCATTCAACACCATGCACAACATCAAAACCACCTATGTATATAAAAAACATATAATATTTTAGGTGGAACTGACCAATTTGTAGGTGCACATTTTCACAACGCTCACCACATTTCATGTAGCTTCCATTGGCAATCATGCTTTGAAAATTGTTGACTACATGGATATAGAAATTGATTTTCTTTTGTTATATCATAAAATGTCACACCTATGCATTTGTGCTATGGCCTACCTTTCCCTTTGGCTTGCAAAATCAAAATCCCATCTTGCCTCATCGAAGTCATCTAAAAAACATGACTTTTGAATATATCTACAGGTTTCCTTTGAGAAACACATGGGAATTTGCACCTTTATAGTGTGAAACCCACAGATGCCCTAAAAATAATGAAAAATAAAATAATTCTGAGATTTCAGGCAGGTTTTTTCGTTGGGATCATTTCCCAACGTCCGTAAGCCCGTACAAAATGGATTTCAAGCTCCCCAACCCCTTTGGGAGAGTATAAAATTACCTTTGGGGTAAATTATGAGGAAAATTATGATGGTGCAAGGTTATGTTGAGAAAATTGAGCAAGCTTCCCTTCCCCTTCATCGTCTAGAAGTGTTCCCCCAATTTGGAAACTCCTTTCTAGAGTTACTTCCTCTCGTATATAGTTATAAGTTGTGCTCCTATCCTTATCTAACTATCTGAGGAAGAGTTTCATTGAGTTGATTCTTGAAAGACTTTAGGAGGAACCCAGGTGATTGGTTTCAAAGTGGTGCCATAAGCAACGTCGGGTTTTAACTAACTCTCTTATTTCATTGATTAATGTAAGCGTATCATTTCCTTCCAATCTTGTGTTCACTTGTTTCATTGCAATCTGATATGTTCATGTTTGTGTTAATATTATGGTAGTTGCGGGAGGTATTTACCTCCACGTGTGAACCTAGCGAAAATAGAAGACTCCGGGAAGCAAGAGAAACCCTAATGAGTTGGCTAATAACCCTAGAAGCCTTGTCGGCTCAAGAAGATAATTTATATTAGGCTATTAGCCTCCAAGAGAAGAAGTCGGCCAGAAATAATATTAATATACTGAACAGACACATACCCAGAAGAAGAAGTCAGCCCCAACAAATCTGGCAGAACCAATATAAATACAGGGCGCTAGTTCTCATTTGCAGCATCTCAGAATTACAGTTTCCCAGTTGGTGCGCACTACAGTTACAGTCTGGTGCGCAGGTTTGGAGGAGGGTTGCAGGTGCATCTACAACAACAGCTAGTTCTCAGTATTGGCTTGAATATCTTCTGGCTAGGGTTTGGACTATCTGATCAGCTTTTTGTGATGCGTTATCCTTGGGGATTGATGCGCTACTCTTTGTTTGGCTATCTAACCTAGGGTTTACTTCCAGAGGAAATCTCAGTCAAGGTTAAGGTGCTTGGAGGGAGGCTTCGGCCTATGGTTGGGAGACGAAGGTATCGTCAATGGTAAAATGAGCACACCATCTTTTATATTCTAACAGGTTATGGGCCCACACCCCTTCAGTCAGTCTAAAATGATGGAAGGAAACTTAGTCGCTAGACATTGAGCTCGTTGAGGAACTGCCGCTAGGGTTACTAGCAGGATCAGTTTCCAGAAGCACTGCAGCTAGGGTTACTAGTAGAAGCAGTTACAGAAACCCTAAACCTCTTGTCGAGGCACTTTAAGTGATGAGATTGACCTAATCTCTGGATATATCAGTGCACCCTAGCCCAACGCATCTCCTGGTACACTCAGAAGGCCAATACGTGAAGTTTGGATTTCTGGTCAAATATAGGGTTTGACCAAGTTAAGCAAGCCATGAAGAACTCTATGAAGTCCGAGAACAAGCTAGATGGATCCTCTAACTTTAGAACATGGAAGACAAGGATTGACCTCATCCTTGCTAAGGATAAAGTGCTAGATATTGTGAAAGGAAATATCGTGAAGCCAGAGCTTAAAGAAGGAGAAGAGAAGGAACCACAGAACGTTGCAGCTATGGAGAAGTTCAAAGATGTTGACATCAATGCCATGAGTATCATAGTGGATTCCATAAAATACCACTTGATACCCTACATCTCCCATCTTGACTCATCAAAG
>ML793822.1:237942-254581 GCA_009831015.1 Picea engelmannii
ATTGGTGAACATAGTACTCAATGGTCTTCCCAAGACATGGGATGCATTTGCCGCAAGCATGAACACAAGGAAGGAGTACCCAACATTTGAAGAACTTTGGACTTGCTATGCTCAAGAAGAATCAAGGATCAATGCAAAAGAGAGACCCCAAAAGAAGTACAATGATCAAGCCTTCACAACAAGATTCAAGAACTTCAGAAACAAAAGGAAGTTTGGTTCAAGGAGGAAGCCAAATCAAGAGAAAGACATTTCATAAATAAAATGCTTCAACTGTCATAAGTACGGTCAATACAGGAATCAGTGTCCCAAGCTAAAGAAAAGGAAGAAGAAACACGAAGCATCGATTGCCGAAGAAAAGGAGCCTACTAAGAAGACTAAGCAGGATGGAAGAGACGTCTTCTACTAAAAGGTAACAATACTCTTCTTATTTCTTGTACATATCTTGCTTGCATCATCTTTGTACATATCTTGTATATCTATCTCTTGGAAAATAATGTGTTCCAAGAAGAACTATACCTATGGAAGAACAACAAGATAAGAATGAATATCATTAGAGAATACACATGAATGGATGAAATACAAATCATATGGAAGCTACTGCAAGATAAGTCGAATCAATCATGAAGAGACTTAGAAGTCATACATCAAGAGAAATTGGAGAAAGACTTATGACGACAACTAAGATGGAAGTGTGGACTCTATCAGACAAAAGAGCCAATTATATATTACAGAAGACAATAAGGATGCAGATGAAAGTATGGACTCTATCAGACGGAGGGAGCCGATTATATGCACTCTTACATGAAGCAAGGATTAGGAGGGAGCCAATCCTATGATTCATTGAAGATGATGAAATGTATATATCCATGGTAGAAACCATGAAAGATAGTACATGTTGAACTCAACTACAGAAGAATACCTCTTCGAAGAAAAGCCTTAAAGTATTCCTGGTTGTCCATCCAGATCCGTGATCCTATGATGAAAGGTAGAAGTGGAATCTCTAGGGCATGGAATCTACAAGAAACTCCACGGACCCAAAAGTAAAAGAAAAACATGAAGAAGAACATAAAGATTCCAAGAAATAAAAAGAAGAATCAGAACAACCAGTCATTGTATCAAGAATCACAAGATTACTAGCCTAATATGAACTCACTAAAAGTAATCAAGCAGAAGAATCGAAAGTTGTGATGAAGAACAGTGTATGGAAAACTTATGAATGAAAGCATTGCAAGATCCAAAACCAAAGGTTCTCCCAGATGGAGGGAGAAGACTATGATGATTGATTGTTCCAGTACACCAGACTTATCTCTATATAAGTCATTATATTATCCACAACATCCATGAGTCAGAATTCTAAATCAAATGAATGCAAAGAATGTTCTCGAAAGAAATCGAATAAAGAAAGTATAAAGAGAAATCTCAAGACTTTGAGCCATACCAGAAAGAGACTCCTGTATGCAAAAGACAACATGATGGAGAACCTCCAGTGCATAGCAGAAGCATGGTGAAGATTTCCTATAACATCAATATGACTGCTCAGAAGATCAGATTTCATGATGACAAAAGAAGTACCACATGGATATGTTCCAGTTCTCTAACTATGATATACTCTATTGTTCAGATCTACATGAAGCCTTCACAGTGTTCCAGACTACAGTACAAGCATTACACTATCCATGATGAAGTCCAAAAAGGAGAAAGTGATTCTCCAATACATATCTTCGCAGATGAGCAGATAAGAAGACATTTTGGTAAAAGCTTCTATCCAAGATGAAAGAGTTTGCACACTCAAGCTAGAGCTCGTGGAAATAACTCTCTTAGCTGGAAGGGAAGACTCTCCAAGCTAGAAGAAGGTACACAAACATTTATTCTTGTAATTGAAATAACTCTCCAGTTAGGAGGGAGCATTGAAAATATTATTTATCTTTGTAATTGAAAAATAGTCTAGATTGGATAGATGCTTTCCTGTTCGGAAAGTGGATTGAGATTTCTGATGGACAGTGACTTCCCATTATAGTTAACATGGGAGGTAGACTGATTGTTGATGTATCATAGACAACGACTTCCCATTATGGGGAGTGGTCTAGGACAGTCATTCTTCTTGGCAGTCACTCTGAGTAGTGGTCAAGTAGAATGGCCCGCCTCGTTGGGCAGTCATTCTTTCGAAGTTCATAGTTGTGAGCAGTTTCGAAGAATGGTCCATTTTGGAGGTTGATGTAGGACATACATTCCTCAAGGGCATACTCATTCTCTCTAGGTTACACTTTGTTTAGTGTCAGAGGAATGGCCCAGGGTGGGGAATGGTCCAAACAGTTATTCCTCGAGGGCAGACTCATTCTCTCCAGGTTACACTTTCTTTAGTGTCGAAATAATGGCCCAGGGTGGGGAATAGTCTAGGCTCAGCAATCAGGGATAGTTATTCCTCGAGGGCAGACTCATTCTCTCTAGGTTACACTTTGTTTAGTGTTGGAAGAATGGCCCATGGTGGAGAATAGTCCAGGACAGTCATTCCTTAGGGCAGACTCATTCTCTCCAGGTTACACTTTGTTTAGTGTCGGAGGAATGGCCCAAGGTAAGGAATGGTCCAAACATTTCTTAGGGAAGACTCATTCTCTCCAGGTTACACTTTGTTTAGTGTCGGAGGAATGGCCCAGGGTGAGAAATGGTCCAGGCTCAAAAATTACAAATAATCCTTCTTCCTTGGTTGAGAAGAATGGGGCAGATAGCCCATTGATGATGTTCTATATTGAGGGAAGACATTCTTTTAGATCTCACAGAAGTGAGTGAAAGATTGGCCCAGATGATTATTGTTGATATTCTATATCGAGGGTAGACACTCTTTCAGATCTCATAGACGTGAGTGAAAGATTGGCCCAGATGATTCAATTTTTATCATAACATTGTTTCTATGCAGATGAAGACTACTGTGGTGGCAGACATTCTTTCAGATCTCACAGACGTGAATGAAAGATTGGCCCAGATGATACAGTTTTTATCATAACATTGTTTCTATGTAGGATGCTCTCAGATGTTTTTTATGAAGACTATATGACAGTATATGAGGACTATTGTGGTGAATATGTTTCACCGTTCACAACCTTACGTTGTTGATCAAGTACTTGTGTGTTACTTGATGTGGTAGTTAACCACTGGATTGTAGTTTTGTACTACTATGAATAGACATAGGTGTGTTCTATCCTTGTTCTAATTGCCTTGAAGACTATCAACAGTTTATTGGAGACAATGATCATTTAGATGAATGATGAATAGAGATTTTCCAGACAAAAAATAGTTCAAAGCTTTTACTCCTCTTGTATCACTCTATGGTGAGAGTGACTTATCCAACATCATATCTAACTACTCAGATGAAGTATGGTTTCAAGAGATGATGCAGTTGATGATGATGGTGATGTTCATGATCTAGTCATGAAATAGTCTAGATGACTATATTGATGCTACCAGGTAAATGGTATGTTTTGTGCTCAAGTCCATTACCTATAAATACCTCTCTAGCTAGGAGGGAGTGTTAATATTATGGTAGCTGCGGGAGGTATGTACCTCCACGTGTGAACCTGACGAGAATAGAAGACTCTGGGAAGCAAGAGAAACCCTAATAAGTTGGCTAATAACCCTAGAAGCCTTGTCGGCTCAAGAAGATAATTTATATTAGGCCATTAGCCTCCAAGAGAAGAAGTCGGCTAGAAATAATATTAATATACTAAACAGACACATACCCAGAAGGAGAAGTCGGCCCCAACAAATATGACAGAACCAATATAAATACAGGGCGCCAGTTCTCATTTGCAGCATCTTAGAATTATAGTTTCCCAGTTGGTGCACACTATAGTTGCAGTCTGGTGCGCAGGTTTGGAGAAGGGTTGCAGGTGCAACTGCAGCAGCAGCTAGTTCTCAGTATTGGCTTGAATATCTATTGGCTAGGGTTTGGACTATCTGATCAACTTTTTGTGATGCGCTATCCTTGGGGATTGATGCGCTACTCTTTGTTTGGCTATCTAGCCTAGGGTTTGCTTCCAGAGGAATTCTCAGTCAAGGTTAAGGTGCTCGAAGGGAGGCTTCGACCTATGGTTGGGTGACGAAGGTATCGTCAATGGTAAAACGAGCACACCATATTCTATATTCTAACAGTTTGTTCATATATTCTTTGAAGTGTACCTTTGATATATTCTACTAGGACCTATAACTACCTCGTTGCAGCACAATATAGGTCTCTTATTGTAGGCTTGTACCAACAGATACCAGGAGCATTTTGAGAAACAAGAGAAGGGATCGACATCAGATGAAGAGTTTAAGGTGCACACCTTCGCTTCTCTCCTTTCCCTATATCTCTCTATCAAAAAGTAGTCATTCTTTGTTTGCATGTTTGATTGTGAGGGTATATTTAATCTTCTATATCCAATCTCTCTCTTTCATGACACGACCCAAGGTCACAAGGGAAATATCCCAGTAACATAATTGGGGACCATACTGGGCAAGTGCTCCTAGTTTGGATTAGTTTCTAGGGTGTCTTTCTTTTCTCCTCCTTTTAGTAGTTTTCTGTGTTTTCTTGAATTCTTGTGTAAAGTTTTATCCTCTTAGGGATCTTTCCGAGGTGTCTAGAAACCACCCTTTCTGGTGTGGTCTTTTATTTTTGTAAAATTGTAGATCCATCTGCATTTTCCCCTTCTACATCCTGTGTACATTCACGAGTTGCAGGATTACAACCTACAAATATCCACAAGTTTTTGTGCACATAGTCATGAATTTATGTGAAAGTAAGGTTTCTTAAAACTCTTTTTGTGGAATCTAGAAGTGGTGGTTGTTTCTTTCATTATTCTTGGGTATCCCGAGTGTCTTTCCAACTTTTATTTTCTCAAATATGAAAAGTTATATAGAAGAAAGAAAAATATCTTGCTTTAGTCAGTTTGTATAGGGTTTGTTAGGTTGATTGGGAGATCAACCTTGTTTGTCTAGTTGAAAATCTAGTCTCACTGAGTTTTCAACAATTTCTTGGCTTAGTGCTTTTTGTCTCTATACCTAATTTTCCTTGTTTCTAAAAGAAAAAGAAAATTGAAATCCTTTTTTTTATTTTCTTTTGAAAAAGAAAAAGAATAAAAATATGCTTTCCTTCTTGTTACCCATTTCTTGAACCATTTCCTATGATCATTGAAGTAAAGTATTTAGTTAACTAGCATTCACGTTGCTTTACATTTTACTTTGGTAGTGGTAGTCTTTTTCAAAGAAAAGAACCCATGTTTTCAAAGTTTTTCATTTTTTGTTGCATTAGGTATTTGAAAAGAGATTCCAGGTTGCATTACAAAGTGTTTCAAATATTGCATTCAAAAGATATTTTGTTTTCATCATTGAAAATAAAAGAGTTTTGTTTCAACATTATTGCACACCATTTTCATTTGAAGAAACTGCATATTGCATTGTGTTCTTAAGTACTTTACTTTTGGAGTCTGTCATAAACACCATTCAAGTTTCATTCATGCCTTTGTTGAGTAACAACAACCCTTAAAATGAATGATTAACGAAAACTTTATTAGACATATTCACTTTTATAGGGTACACAAACAAATTTAGGATAGGGCCTTGGTTTAAGGTGGAGAGTAAATTTCTCCAAGGCCACAAAAAAAATGTAGGAGTCTGAGCTAGGGAGAGCCTAAATCCAACCATCATATAAGTATATCTGAGAGGCTCCTCTAACAAAGGAGCTAAACACAAGGTTGCATGAAGGAGATATGAGAAGAGACCCCTCCATAGCTTAACCAAGCATAGCAAAAAGATCATATATTGGGGGTTTCATTAGTACCCATACCTCTACGAGAGGCGATGTTTTTGATTCTTTGGGCTTAGCTACCTTGCCAATACGGTCGATCCCGATCGTCGATGTTACCCCCTGGATGTTGACTGTGAGTTAGTGACCTTAGTGGCCATTCCTAGGGATATCAGAAGGTGACTACAGGGGTTTTCCATGGTACCTGGGGTGGATTTCGCATCACACTTTTCAATACTGCTGGAGGGTGCCCCATGAATCTTGTGTACTTCTACCAGATAAGGATGGTTATTCTAGGTCAAGATAAACACTTCTCTTTCCTTCGTTTGTCAGTCCACGAGACTTAATCAACCCATGCCTTCATCTAGAAGACCCTTTACCTTGCCTAGTGATTATTGTGGTCTCGATACTTAATCCACCCCAGTCAGAATATTAACAAGGCATGTTTGTACCTTCTTTTGCCATACAAGAATTTTTCTAGTAGTGTGCTTGACAATTTTATACATGCTTAGGTTGACGCGTGTCATGGTCTCACAGAGATTTGACACTTCAAAGTGGATGACCAAATACCCTGTAGATCGAGGAGAATTCAAGGCCTTCACCCTGAATAAGAAATTAGGAATAGTTAGCCTTCGCCTCCTTTAAGGTGTCAACTTGATTCCTCCGACACTTTTGTGCTGACCCATCTTGACCCATTAGGCTGAGATCTTAGACTCAGAACCTCCTGAAGTTCACACTTCAGAACCAAAGGAGGTAGTAGTTGAAGATATAAGAGCCGAATAATTCACTCTTCATCTCAATCTTAGATTACCTAGATCTTATCCATTTAATGTAGTACAAATCCCACCTCCCAGATTGGATTTGGATGATAGTATCCCTCTTCACTAGGCCATTATGGATGGCACTACACTAGCATCTATGTCGGGAGTCCTTCTAACTCCCACCATGACAATCTTCACAGGAGGGATCCTTCCTCTTGGTGTGTCTAATCAGATGACTATCATTAGTCAGTCAAGTGTCATCGTTCCAACCAACAACATTCCTTCGTTAGTCTTTGCTCCTGCTCAATATATGAGTGCAGATGCATCTCTATTGTCAACAAAAAATGTTTTTTTTGTATGGTATGTAGTTGATGCATATGATAAATGTGTTGGATGCTTCTAAGTTGACGTCCCATGTGTCGAGTGTCAGTCCAAGGAGAAATTTGACTCTTTACCAAGCATTTCCTTGGGGCGGAGGTGATATTCTTTTGTCGTCCCCATTCATTGGGATCATAGCTTTCCCATCTTCCGACTTGTTATCGCATAAGTCGTAGGTTGGGAAAAGCCCAACCCAACAACCAAAATGGTGACAACTTGGAGATCACCTACCCACTGTCACCTTAGGCAGGTTTTCCTATTACTTTAGAGTTGAGGTAGTCACCTCAAGGGGGGAATCTCACTGACCCTAGGGGGGATTGAGATGGAAAATGTGATGTATGAATGAATTCCCCTATAGGTCATATTTCTATATGGAAAAGGGAGCTTGGTAAAAGTTATTAAGGGTTGTTTGAGGTTTCCAAAGCCTTGAGTGACCTGGAAAGAGATAATACAAGCCCCAGACACAAATAAAACCAAGGATACAATGCAATATATTGTTCGAAAACATAGGTATTCCAACAGAGGAAGAGCACCTTCAGTAACCACTCACACAATCAGATCAAAGATCAACACACCGATGTTTTCACGTGGTAAAACCCCTATGGGGAAACATCCATGGCCCCAGCCAACGCGACCACTTGGAGCAGTTTATTAATGCAAAGAAAAATATTACAGAGAGATTTTACAAGAGAGTTTCTCACAATCGATCATCGAAAAATGACCCTCCATTCTCTTTAAATAGAGATCATGGACAAATAAGGTGTTAAGCCATGGATCAATTGCCGTCAAGATCGAGGAGAGTATGAACCATCGGATCACTCTATGTCGGCAACATATCGTGACCGTCGGATTTCCTAACTACAAATGCATACTAAAGAAACACACTAAGAAACACACTTTTACCTAACGACATATTAGACCAAGTGGATCTTAACTAACTCCTAAGTGTCTAAATATCCTAACATCCCCCCTTAAGAACAACTTGGGATAGGATTGAAGGATTTACAATAGTGACACAATAGGAGAAGGAAGGAGGCATTAGAGCCTATCCCCCCTTAATGACAACTTCCTGAACTCTTAACATAGATTAAAGTTTGGAAAAAATAACTTCTATAAGAGACTTTGTGAAAATGTCTGCAACTTGATCTTCTGTAGGGCAAAAGAGCACTTGAATAACTTGATCATGAATTAGCTTTATGATAAAGTGCATGTGTAGCTCGATGTGTTTGCTATGCTGATGTTGAACTGGGTCTTTGGCGAGCTTGATGGCACTCTGATTTTCACACCAAAGGTTGGTCAGATGCTGGTGTTGTGTTAAGGTCCTAACCCGCACATAGGGAGATCAATGTATTCAGATGTAATAAAGGTCAATATTAATAAGGCCTTTCAATAAAATAGAATAAGGCGGATGTAAGAAGACCTAATAGAAGCTTTCGCTTCTAGAAGGATCTTCCTCTAGATGCTTCTCTTAATAGTATAAATAAGGTGTGAGGGTATGTGAACCCTAGCTTGGAGATTATTGTAACAGAGCACTGCTCGACTGGAGGTTGCCCCCTCGAAGAGGCCTGTGAACATTGCTTTCTGAATCAAAGTGCTTTTTCTATTTGCTATTTCGTATATCATTTCTATGTATTGTGAAGATTATGCTGGATATTTTACTGTTATTCTACCATTTCTAGCATTTTATTTTTGTTCTGCATATTTTATATAACTGGTATCTTGCAAGTGGTATCAGAGCACTTTCCTTGACAGAAATTGTGGGTATTTTTTTTTTCAGGGTAGAGACGTATTCCGGCGTCTTTAAGCCACAGAGATCTGTCATTACGCGCATAAACCCACGGTTGAGGGATTTAGACACGCAAGAAATACAAGTGGTTCTTAAGCGCACATCTGTTGGCCACCCTTCTAACCCCTATTGGTACCCCTTCGAGTGGTAGCATATCAGACAACACCTGTGTACGGATCGACCTAGATTTCCTGAAGCCCTCTTTAGATAAACTTATCGGCCACCGGACTGCTATAGTGTCACCGAGAACAGCACTCGGGAAGATCCTCTCTAGTACCTGGGTAGTCGAGTAGTACGGCTAAGGGTACGGTCTATTCTCCTTAGTTAGTGGCCTGAGATATTGGGCCAAGTACTACTGTTGGACCCCGCACGTATATCAGAGAGCTATAGCACATGGCAAACCCTTGTCGGTAAAACCCTTGAATACCTAACTCTTGGGGAACATAAACAACAACATAAACAAATTAAACCGGCAAGATCTATTGACGTGCATATGTGTTCGGGTTGCTAAGTAAATACTCTCTGGTTCAGAATTTGGGGATTTCAGCACTGCAGCATTATTCAGACCAAAGTATAACCCCACAGTTGTAAAAAAAAAAAAAAAAGTATGGAAATTTTTTCACCATTATTTGAGACCTATTCCATTAGATTCATCTCTTCTCCCTTATCACATTCATCCATATCATTTTTCTGCAAAAATTTCTGACCCCGCCCACTCCCTTTTCAGTTCACCCATCCTCATGGCCCATACCCGTAGCCAAGAACTAGAGTCTCGTTTCAACACCTTGCAATGTGGTTTACTCGAGACCCAACAAGAAGTGCAACAACTCAGTGCTACTATTGCCTCTCGTGATGCCTCCATAAATGCATCCGTAAATGTAGCCGTGCAGTCTGCAATGGCAGAAGTTAAACATGAACTCACCACCCAGCTTGAATCTGTCTTTGCATCACTCTTCACCAAACTCAATATCCCTATCGATGACTCTTTTCCTGATGCACATAAAAAGACTGAAGGTGAAACTTCTTCCCATTCCTTTCAACCCCATCACTTTCAAAGGGACATACGCCTTTCGCGGGTGGATGTAACCAAATTTGATGGCTCGGACCCCACTGGTTGGGTCACCCAAATAGAGCAATATTTCTCTCTCTACAACATTACAGATGACTTGGCCAAACTCCGGTATGGTGTTCTCCATCTAGATCAAGAACGCTGGCAATGGTGGCAATGGAAAAAAACTTCCCGTCAAGGGTATATTGCTTGGACCCAATTTGTTGTTGAGCTTTATGAACGCTTTGACACCGACACCAACCATTTGGGTCGTTTGACAAAATTGAAGCAATCTGACACAGTAGAAGACTTCATTGCTGCATTTGAGCGTCTGGCTTTTCGAACAGAGGGCATGACTGATGCTTTCTTTCAAGAGTGTTTTATCAGTGGCCTCAAGGAGGAGATTCGGGCCCATGTCCTCATGGCTAGACTGACAACTTGGGTGGAGGCTACCAAAAAAGCTAAAGAAGCACAACAAATTGTTTCCTCTCAAAACCGTAAGCCTTCCTTTATTCCCTGCCCTAAACCAATAAACCCCACTACTCCCTCCGCCCCATTAAAAATCCAAAAATTGACCAGGGCTGAAATGGCTGAATGCCAACTCAAAGGCGTCTGTTATAATTGCGATGACAAATATTTCCCAGGCCACAAATGTAAGGAACAAAATCTCTTTATGGCCATCTTTGAGGATATTCCAGAAGAAGATGTTGACACTCCCCCTGTGCCCGAGTCACCAGAAATCTTTGACATACACCCTCCCTCCGACCCTCCCGAAGTGGAACCGATCATTTCCCTCAATGCTCTCACCGACTTCTCTTCCCCCCAAACCCTCAAGTTAATCGGTTACATCAAGCACCGAAAGGTCATCATTCTGGTTGATAGTGGCAACACCCACACTTTTATTCATCGCCGCATTGCCCAAGAAACCCATTGCTACATCCATGTTGTCAACAATTTCCAAATCATGATTGCCAATGGTGGTTCTATGAAATGTGGCGGGCGCTGTGAAAATCTGCATCTCCAAATAGGTGACTACCACCTCAAATCCCATATGTTTGCTATTGACATGGGCGGTTGCGACATTGTGTTGTGTGCAGAATGGCTAAGGACTTTGGGTTCCATTCTCATGGATTTTCAGAACTTAACCATGCAATTCGACCAAGGAGGCCACCAATATAAATTTCAAGGCATCACTGCTGGTTCACCTGAGGTCATCAGTTCTCATTGCATGGAAAAACTGCTCAAAAAAGGTCATTCGGGTGTCATTGCCCAACTCCACGCCATACAAGCTATAGAGACCCCACCAGTGCCCCAAGACCTCCAAGCCCTCCTTTCTAAACATCAAACAGTATTTTCCACTCCCCAAGGACTCCCTCCTTCCTGCAGTGTCCATGATCATTCCATTCCCCTTGTCCCAGGAAGCCTTCCCCCCAATATACATCCATATTGCCACCCCTTTGAACAAAAAAATGAAATTGAAAAAATGGTCCAGGAACTCCTTCTTGCCGGAGTCATTCGTCCTAGTACGAGCCCTTACTCCTCTCTGGTCGTCATGGTACTGAAGAAAGAAGGCTCTTGGAGAATGTGTCCTGACTTCCGTTCTCTCAACAAACTAACCATCAAAGACAAATTTCCCATTCCTGTCATTGATGACCTCCTGGATGAATTGAGTGGCACCTAATTCTTTACCAAACTTGATCTTCGCTCGAGCTATCACCAGATACGTATGAAAGAGGCTGACATTTCCAAGACAACCTTTCGCACTCATGAGGGCCACTATGAGTTTTTGGTCATGCACTTTGGTTTGTGTAACGCCCCCTCCACCTTCCAGAGCCTCATGAACCATGTCTTCCGCCCTTTTCTCCGTCATTTTGTCTTAGTTTTCTTTGATGATATCCTTATATATAGAAAAACCTGGACAGACCATCTTACTCATGTGGATCAAGTTCTCCGCCTACTCTCTCAGCACCATCTTTTCCTGAAATAGTCCAAATGTGCTTTTGGTGCCTCCGAAGTAGAATACTTGGGTCATCTGGTGGGAAAGGATGGCGACAAGGTGGACCCGAAAAAGATTGAAGCTATGCAAGACTGGACGCACCCAATGACTCTCAAAATCTTGCATGGATTTTTGGGCCTCACAGTGTATTATCACAAGTTCGTTAAGAACTATGGAAAGATTGCAACACCTCTCACGGATCTCCTCAAAAAGAACTCTTTCACTTGGACTCCAACAACTGCTCAAGCTTTTCAAACCTTGAAGACGGCCATGTGCACCACTCCGGTTCTGGCCCTTCCCGACTTCACAAAGACCTTTTTGTTGGAATGTGATGCCTCAGAGAAAGGAATCAGCAATGTCCTTATGCAAGAGGGTCAACCTTTGGCCTTCACTAGCAAGCAACTGTCTGAAAAGAATCTTGGCAAACCCATTTATGAAAAATAAATGTTGGCAATTATGCATGCCGTCGAGTTGTGGCATCCGTATCTCTTGGGGCAACGCTTCAAAATTAAGACAGATCATCAAAGCCTCAAGTACTTTCTGGAACAACACATTTCCTCCCAGGAACAACAAAAATGGGTGACTAAGCTCTTTGGATATGATTATGAGATCATTTACAAGAAGGGTAAAGACAATGTCATGGCGGATGCACTATCCCAGAAATATGAAGACGAAGGATCCCTTTTTTCTCTTTCCTTCATTGTACCCGATTGGCTCCAAGCTGTGCGCGAGGAATGGCTTCAAGATCCCAAAAGCTCGCATCTGATCCAACAACTGCAGAACAAGGCTCCGACTCCCCTAGGATACTCCTGGCTCCAGGATGAGCTTCGATACAAAGGTCGCTTGTATTTAAGTAAACAATCCAAGCTCAAATCCACGGTGCTTTCTGAGCTTCATGCTACACCCACAGCGGGGCACTCAGGGTTCACCAAAACATATGACCGAGTCAAACGTTCTTTTTTCTGGGATGGTATGAAATAGGACATTCATAAGTTTGTCGCTGAATGTGAGGTGTGTCAATGAAACAAGGGAGAAACAGTCAAATCTCTAGGCACCCTCCAACCGCTTCCGATTCCCCCTGCTATTTGGAAGGATATCACTATGGACTTTATTACAGGCTTACCCAAATCGGGGAATAAATCAATCATAGTGGTGGTGGTGGATCGCCTTTCCAAGTATGCTCATTTTTGTGCTCTTCCCCACCCATTTACTGCATCCACGGTGGCTCAAATTTTCATGGACCAAGTCTTCAAGCTGCATGGCATGCCACACTCTATTGTTTCCGATCGAGACCCAACTTTCACAAGCAATTTTTGGCAGGAATTGTTTAAGCTACAAGGCACACAATTGCATCTCATCTCAGCTTATCATCCCCAAATGGATGGTCAAACAGAAGTTGTCAACAAGTGTTTGGAAACATATCTGAGGTGCTTTTCCTCTGAAAAACAACACCAGTGGGCTCAATGGTTACCCCTCACCGAATGGTGGTACAACACTACATACCATACAACCACTCACATGACTCCTTTTGAAGCAGTATATGGACAGAAGCCACCTTCAGTTCTCTCATACTTATCGGGTACATCGAAGGTCCAGGCAGTTGACCAAACACTTACAGTCCGAGAGGATATCTTTTGTACGCTTAAAGAGAACTTGGTCATGGCACAAAATAAAATGAAGCAACAAGCATATCAAGGTCACTCTGAATGTCAATTTGCAGAAGGGGATCAGGTGTTTTTGAGACTACAACCATATAAGCAAACTTCCCTCAAGGCCGAGCATTGTCAGAAGCTAGCACCCAAATTCTATGGCCCTTACATAGTTCTCAAGCGGGTGGGAAAAGTTGCATATCAGTTAGCTCTACCTAGTCAGTGGAAGCTACATCTAGTTTTTCATGTTTCATGCTTGAAGAAGGTGATTGGAACCAAGTGCCTAATTCAAACCAACCTTCCAGAGTTAGCTGAAGAAGGATCTATTTGGCTACAGCCAGATGCAGTTTTGGACCAGTGTGAGCGTCTCCTGCATCAGAGAACCATCAAGGAAGTGCTAGTACAGTGGAAAGATATGACTCCAGCAGATGCCACTTGGGAACCAATTACCATTCTGCAACAGTTTCCACATCTCAAGCCTTGAGGACAAGGTTGTTTTTAAGGGGGCGGACATGTTAAGGTCCTAACCCTCACATAGGTAGATCAATGTATTCGAATGTAATAAAGGTCAATATTAATAAGGCCTTTCAATAAAATAGAATAAGGCGGATGTAAGAAGACCTAATAGAAGCTTTTGCTTCTAGAAGGATCTTCCTCTAGATGCTTCTCTTAATAGTATAAATAAGGGGCGAGGGTATGTGAACCCTAGCTTGGAGATTACTGTAATAGAGCGCTTCTCGACTGGAGGTTGCCCCCTCGAAGAGGCCTATGAACATTGCTTTCTGAATCAAAGTGCTTTTTCTATTTGCTATTTCGTATATCATTTCTATGTATTGTGAAGATTATGCTGGATATTTTACTGTTATTCTACCATTTCTAGCATTTTATTTCTGTTCTGCATATTTTATATAACTGGTATCTTGCATGTTGGAATCCAAACTCTGAAAGGATCTGTCGAAGCCACAAGGCTTCCTGACTAGCATTTACCGTTGCTCGATACTCTACTTCTGCTGAAGAAAGTGTAATAGCCTGTTGTTTCTTATAGGCCCAATGGACAGGTCCTGAACCAAGGCTGAAAACATAACCTGTAGTAGACTTCCGATCATCAGGGTCGTTGACCCAATCTGAATCAGTGAAACCAACCAATAAAGGAGTCCCCCTTGAACTGTAATGTATCTCGAACTGAACTGTACCACAAACATAGTGAAGTATCCTTTTAGCTGCTTTCTAATGGATTTCATGGGGTGTTTTCATATACTAGGCAACAAGACCAACAAAAAAGGAAAGATCAGGACGGATATGAGTCAAGTATAAGAGGCTACCAACTAACTAATGGTACAGGGTGGCATCAACTTTAGGAGAAGTACAGGTGGAAGTAAGATTGACTCTAGACTGGAAGGGAGAAGGGGTTGGTTTACAATCATCCATGTGAAAGCAACGAAGAAGTTCACAAGCATACTTAGACTGGGAAAGAAAAATTCCTTCATTGGTTTGCAAAACTTGGAGGCCAAGGAAATAGTGCAAAAATCCTAAGTCGGTCATTTCAAATTTCTTCTTAAGGCTGGTTTTCACATGGTTTAAAAGTTTTGGGTCACTACCACTAAGGATAAGGTCATCAACATAAAGGACAAGGATTATGAGATGGCTTCCTAATTTCTTGGTATAGACATTAGGATCATAATGACATCTAGAGAATCCAATGGCAATAAGAAAGTTGTCCATTTTGGCATACCAAGCTCGGGGAGCTTGCTTGAGACCATAAAGAGATTTCTTGAGGCAAAAAACAAGGCTACAGTCATTATGTACATAGCTAGGAGGTTGTTCCATGTAGATTTATTCTTTCAAATCGCCATGCAAGAAGGAATATTTAACATCCATTTGATGGGACTCCCATTTATGTGAGGCGACAAGGGCAACAACAAGGCAGATATAATTCATTTTGGCTACAGGGGAAAAGGTTTCATTATAGGAAATTCCTTCAAATTGGGAAAATCCTTTGGCAACTAACCAAGCCTTGTGTCTTTCAACACTTCCATCTGATGCATACTTAGTTCTATAGACCCATTTACATATGATAAGTTTTCTTCCTTTTGGAAGAGGTATGAGATCCCAAGTGTCGTTTGCCATTGAAGAACGATACTCTTCATTAATTGCTATATCTGAATATGGATGACCTGAAGCTTCTACAAATGTTTCTGGATTAGGAGTCTTAGAAACTTGAGCCAAAAGAGAAGAGGCTCACTGGAACTATGAACGTGTTCGACGTTGATCTGAAGGATCACCGACAAGACCACCAGCTGCTTCTCATGTTGAACAGACCCATCTAGGAAGTGGTGGAACTAGTGCTGGTTTAGGTTCAAAGGACTCATCTGGAGGAGGGTGAATAGGCGGAGGTGGATTTTCATCCTCATTGCCATCATCTAAAGAAGAAACTAGATCAAAAGAAGGCACAAACGTCGAATATGGCTCGTAGGCCGAAGAAGGCACAATCGCCGAATTAGGCTCGCAGGCCAAAGAAGGCACAAATGTTGAATTAGGCTCACAGGCCAAGAGATTTTCATCAAATTTAACATCTCTTCTAATAATAATTTCATTACAATGTGATCGAAGAAGTTTGTAACCTTTGACATCTTCAGAATAACCAACAAATATACACTTCTCACTTTTAGGCTGCAATGCTTTCCTTTTCTCATCAGGAATGTGAGCCCATGCTATACTGCCAAATACACGGAAGTGACTTACATCTGGTTTAATTTTAGTCCAAGATTCCTCTGGTGTTATATTTTTAAGAGCCTTTCTGGGAGTGTGATTTACTATGTAATTTGCACAGTTGATGGCTTCCGCCCAATACTTTAGACTTAATCCCTTAGATTGGATCATACAATTAGGCATTTCTTTTAATGTGCGGTTCTTTCTCTCAAAAACACCATTTTGTTGTGGTGTATATGGAACAATGTGTTACATTTGGATTCTCTGTGTAGTGCAGTAATTTGTAAAATTATTGTTCACATATTCGCCTCCATTATATGTTCTTAACCTTTGAATTTGATGGCCATATTGCTTTTCTACAAGGGCCTTGTAGGCCAAAAACTTGTTAAAAAATTCGCTCTTAAGTTTTAAGAAGTAAACCCAAGTACGTCTGGAAAAGTCATCAATGAAAGTTAAGAAATACTTGCACCCAGAAAAAGAAGGAGAAGAAAGTGGACCACACAAATCACTGTGAACAAGCTGCAAAGGACCCGAGG
>ML793822.1:259752-282618 GCA_009831015.1 Picea engelmannii
TATATCAACAAGTAACTATTAATTGAGGTTGCTAGATAAGAGTTATATATCAACAAAAGATGACTTGAGAGTCTACCTAATTGATATTGAGGTATAATACACAATAATTCTAGCAAGTTATCAAATGTATTAGCAATATTTTAGGCACTTGATACAAAATTTGAGTGGATGAAAATAAGTGAGTATGTAGAGTTATAAAAAAAAGAAAATAGTCTTATATATCAGCCATTGGAGGTCAATAAATACTTGATATAATAAGGCACAATCAACTAGATAATACCTCAAGTAGATTAGCAAGAACTTTGCACACTTTCAGAAGGATGAGATAAATGGTTTCTGAAGATTATATGACAGACACTTCTTTGTAGAAAAATTTTGCAACAAAAACTCTATATAACCACCAAATCAGTAAGCTAAAGATGCCAAATGAAATCTCTTTTCGAGAGGTATAGAATGCACTAATCACTTGCTGAATTTGAAGGCTAGAAAGTAGAATTTTAAAGCATGAGGGTTTGAGTTGTTTGTTGTCCTAAGGATAAGAAAGAAAGAAATTATGACAGAAGTAAGAAATATTAGTCAAAACCAAAGTCTAATCCCACAAATTGACAGATCTTTTCAAGGCAAGCACTTTTGACCATTTATTTTCTGATTTTGACCAAATATAAGCAAATTTATGTTAGTTCAAGGGTTAGGAGGGTTAGAAAATTGCACAAGAATGATATTTATAACAATAGAGGTTTCACTCCTCAAAACATCTCTCCCCAGAGGGAAAAATGTGCACCATAGAGAGATAAAGAAGGTCAAGCAATCAGATTTGAATTGTGGTGAAAATTCACGCACACCAATGCAAGAGGTTCACAACCTCCAATCCACCAGTGCCTTGAGAAAAAAGGGAAAATGGAGTCACAAGATGATAAAGAGGGATGGAAAGTCTTAGGATAATTTGTCTCCTTAAGAGTTGTAGGGTTAACTATCTCTTAAGTGAAGAATGACCTAGGACGTCAAGCTTAACTTGTCAAGAAAGAGTTGGAGAGAGGTAAAAATAGGGGTGTTAAGCACCATATCTCCCTATCCTATTCTAAAAAACAAAGATAAATACTCAAGGTTGTAGTGGAATGCTAGCCTTGAGACAACCCTTTTAGCACAATGACAAATAAAGAGAAAGGTTTTGATAGCTTCAATGAATGAATTGCAGTAAACAAACACTCTTACCACAAAACTTGGCGAAGAAATTAACCGAGAGCGTGAGAGAGAATCCACCAATCACCATATACAAGAAAAAGAATCATAAAATCCTCAAACTTGCATCCAAATAGCTCCCAAACCAAATTTCACAACTCATTTTTCACAACATTTCCAAAGTGTAGAGAAAATTTCAATCCTTAACCTCTCATAATGGGAGAGATATGTTATGAAGCGAGATTCACATGATCTCTATTTATACAAAAAAAATAAAACATAGTTTGTCCAATTAGAAAGGGTAAAACATAAGATAATGGGTAAACATCCCTTATCTTACCCCTTGAATCAAATAATAATATTTAATTTTCACTTTAACATAGTAGAAACCCTAAAAATATGATAACATCACCCCTTTAGGGGATGTTTTGAGCACTTGAGAAAAACATTGGAGAGGAAAATGGAGGTCATTGGGGATCCTTAAGCATCCTCATCATGTTCTAGGGTCAACCCATACCTCCTTCGATCAAAATATTCCAAGTGTCAATGTGTAATAACTCCATCACCATCAAACCCCCTTAAGCATGACGTCAACCCTCAAAAGATGACATTTTGACTCTCCTAGGCAAGTCATTTGGGTACTAGGGGCTGGATAAAATCCTCCATGATGCCATATAATCCTTCAAAGTCATGTCTCTATGATATGGTGTGTGTGCCTACAACATCCAACCTATGGGCTCCTCCCCCTTGGAAGCCCAAGCTAGGCTTGTTCTCCCAAAACTGGCAACCAAGCAAGGTCCTGCAAAACAAAAGGGTACTCCCTCCAAAGATCTCAAGTCAAAGATATCATGACAAGTGTAAACCACATATAATAATAAAGGCACCTAAACATGTGCATCAGAAATACCTCATCAAATTAAACAAATGCTCAAAACCCTATACAATTGACCAAGTTTAAGTATGGGAGGGGTGTCATAAATGTCCTATTGGGTAGACCAAATCCCTCAAGTATGGGATGCTCCAAAGGATGGCCTTTCAAGGTTATGTACTTGATGATAAGGTGGAAGGGTTTTAGAATTCATAGGTCGATGAGTTTCATGACATGCAAGGGATCATATTATCACATTTCTGGGTGGATTTGTAGAGGGTGTGTGGCACCTTCGTTTGCAATGCATTTTTTCCAAGCCCATCCTCTTGCCATTATTTATTTCCTTCATATTTTAAGGAACAATTTGAATGCCACTGTCCTTGATCCAAGTGGATATTTCTAGCCACCCACCTATTCCAAATTCTAACTGGCTCATCTTGACAATTTTCAGTTCAACATGTTTCTCTGTAATGGGGACACTTCTTTGTAGTTATGGATTCTGCACTTCTGAGGTTGTCTTGAATCCCTACATATCATCTAGGTGGATATTGATGGCTAGATATCACACATTTTCCAACAAGCTATCACATGCCTAAAATGAAGATCGTATGAAAAAGTTACAACCCTGGGAAGTTGATGTACTAACTTACCCCAACGGGGCCCACATGAATTTTGGTGCTTCATCTCCTAGGGTTAGTTTTTTTGGATGTCTAGAGTGTTGGCATTCCTATTTATTGTAAAAACGCCCTCAGAGCCTCATTGTACTCATCTTATTGCGAATGAGAATAGCCTTTACAACTCTTCTCATAGACAAAAATACCACCATTCTAGCAAGTCTTGCACTCTGTATTTTTACAGTCTTTGTATATTTATTTCATTAATAGAAATCATGTATTGATGTATTTCTCTGTTTCTAGAAATATTTATGTGTATTTCATTGTAATATCTTTGCTTTCATTTCATTCCAAAAATAAAATGGATCAGTGGTATCAGAACAGGTTGCTCCTGGTCATTTTTCAGTGCATGTCCCTGACAAGGTTCGAGTATAGAAAGTTGGGTATCGATCTTGTCTCTCTTGAGGAAAATCACTCTCACATCGTCAAGAAACCCTCCATGTTGGAAGAAAATAAAAATGGTAGAGAAAAATATTCTATTAACCTATTGCTTGAGCAAGCTCTTGCGCCACAAAGGGACGAAATGATGGAGAATTGTTCCCACATCCTTCAACGCCTTCCAATACCAACAAGCGCATTTTCATCAAGAGACCACTTTGGAGGAACTTCTCCATTCAAGGTACAAGTTAAATTTGATATTCCCGTATTTGAAGGTCAGATAGATGCAGATACCCTAGAAAAATGGTTAAATCTACTAGAAGGTTATTTCTCTGTTCACAATTTTTTCGACAGGGAAAAGGTCACCTTTGCACTCCTCAAGGCTCTCCCCCATGTCAAACATTGGTGGGAAAATTACTGGGAGAAACATTCCAAAGAGGAATATGAAATATATGGGGCTGAGCCAACTTGAGATTTTTTTTGTGGATGCAGTCAAGGAACAATATTACCCTTTTGATAACTATGAATACTAGTACATGAGATGGACCACACGGTGGCAAGAGAAGGGACAAATAGTGTCGAAGTTCAAAAATTCTTTCCATACCTTGCGTACCAAGATGGGTATCAAAGACTCCAAGTGGCATTTGGTTCTGAAATATCATGGGGCTCTGCATAGGTACATCCAAACCGAAATGGATTTCCTAAACATCTCATCAATAGGAGTTGCCTATCGATATGCTGTAAAAATCGAGCAGAAATATGGGCACTATAACAAATAGGATTTTAGGTCTGCAAATACACAATAGTCAAAGAACGATAAAGACATCCCTAACTGATATAAATGCCCCTAGCCCCACTAGCTAGTTCTACGACCTCCTGGTCTCTGGATCACTCTCAGAAGCTGGATTATCTCTGGGATCCTCGATGGATCCTTGGGTATGTACACAAGCCCCTTTTTCTTCCCTTATGCAGGTCCAAAAAAATCCTGCAGGTGATTTAATACTTAGCCACCTTTACTCATCTAAATTAAACCACAGGCACAAGCCCCTTTTCCCCAAATAGAATGGCATATGACCTTTGGGCTATAACTGAGCACATAGCTATAAGGCGTTATTTAGAGCTTTAGGACTTTGGTACTCCATATGATTCACCAAACAAAACACTCCAATATCCCAGAGTGGTTACCGACCAAACTCGGTCATAAAGTGACTATTGACCGACAAGTGTAGGTCGTCTCCCTATCCTTCCACTTCCCGTCCATTAAAACGTTCAAATCTGATGGCTGGAAGGGGTTCTTATCCCTCCACAATATACAACTGAGATCTAATCCGAGACTCTGGGCTTTAGAGGTTTCCCCAACTCTAATACACAACACCTCCTAGACAACTGAACGTCGAACCAAAATTTATGACTCACACTCCTGCTACAACCAACGACTATGATTAACTCCCAAACTATGAGCTTCAGGGCTTCGACCACTCTAAAGGGATTAAAAATCAATGACCCCTACTTCACTACCAATCTATGACTAGGATTTATTCGGGGCTCCGAGCTTCAAAGATTTTCTCCTTCTTGTAACATAAGGAACAATATTTCCCGAAGTGTCGAATCGTCGAACTATGAGATCTACGGCTCACATTTTCTTGCGCTTAGATCCAATGGCTGGGATCTGATCTCCTTTTCTTGTGTGCGCTCCTCTGGTTTGGGTTTAATCCAATGGCCCAAATCTATTTCTGCATCCAATCCAATGGTTGTTGTGGCTTGTTATCCTACGCGGCTCCACTTCCCTTCGACGAAGGATTTCTCAAAGGTTTTTCAAAGGCTTGGCCTTTAATCTCTTCTTTTTAGGGTCAACTCCTTGGCCTCTGCTTTCATTCTATGAAACACTATCCCTCTTGAGCTTGGAACTTGTGATAAGTTCTTTGGTGCACACTTTTTCTTCTCCCGCAGTCTGGAACTTAGAAATTCATCACCTCGTACACTCCTTGCATAGGTTTTGCACACTCGAGTGCTATCTCTCCTAATATTGAAACTCTTAGAATTTCAAATGGGATCAACCCTTTGTTCTTCCAAATGACTTATTGTGCCATCTTGACACTCCCACTCTTCCTCTTGAGCTTGACCAACACTTTAAGAAAGTGTTCACTTCGTGCACTCCTTACAGTTTCTCTTCTGAGTCCTGGACTTTACAAACTCACCTGCACACTCCTTGTAGTTACCTTCCCTTGATATTTTACACTGCTCTAAGTGTAGTCACACTCCTTGCACTTGCTCTCCTAAGTCATGGACTTTACAAAATAACATGCGCACTCCTTGTGCTTACCTTCCCTTTTATTGTTTACACTACTCTGAGTGTAGGCACACTCCTTACGCTCGCTCTGTGCACTCCTTGAACTTCGACTCCCCTCTAATCTTTTACACTACTTTAAGTGTAGGTGCATTCCTTGCACTTGTTATACACTCTTTTCAATATCCTTTCTTAGCTTGACTGGTTTTGGTGTGCCCATTTGGCACGCTCCTCATAGAACTCTTGAATGAGTTCTAGTGCACTCCTTGCATTGGATTTTCAGAGTTTTCCAACAACTCTAATGTGCACTCCTTGCACAACCTTGAGAGCCCATAACACTGAAAAATTCATAAAGACAGGGAATTCTATCTATTCCTACAAAGGGAACATTTATATACTCATGGAATTCACACATGCACAGTAAATTATTCAGAAAATTTTTAGTGAACAAATACATGCATTCAGATAGAAACACACACATAGATACATATGGAGGGAAATATGCTCTTCTATTAAATATGAATGATTTTTACAGTATGTACAAGACTGGACTGCAACAGAGTCTCAGTTCTGCTCCTCTCCACAATTCTCCTCATCTACCTCTCTTGAGAATTATTCTCCTTATTCTCCTAAATACACTCACTCTCTTGATCTCAATACATTGATCTTCTTACAAAAGAGGGGCTTCCTGATCCTTCCTGCACCTAAATGCATTAGATTTCATTTAATTTACAACTCATCCAGATCGTATCTAGATTCATCTACCTGTCATCCATTAAAGGATAATTACATGCAGCCTATACAAATACAATGCCTCTACCCTCCAGGAGCCTTTGCAATATTAATTACATTTAAATTTTTGGATTTAAAACCAAAATGAGAAGGTTTGTGCTTCTATTTCCTTGGAATTTGCTCCATCCATGCGCACTTCTATGCTGTCTGCTGACGTGGTCATGATGCTCCTGCATCATACTCCCCTGCTAAGAAAATCATGAGCTCCTTCTCATGGCTCCTCTGTTTTTTTGTTAAGATCCTCCAGGGTCCCAAACTTCACTCTGGATTTGTCCACCTACTCCTTTTCCATGATGTTGTTGCTACTATTGTCTTGCTGTTGTTGCATGCTCTCATCTTGGTTTCCAAATTTTATGTTGTAGTGCCCCATTCAGTTTTCCACTGCAGTCTCATCTTGTCAGTCTCCATTTGTTGCTGAATGTCTCCTTTGCTGACTTGAAAATCATTCTCCTTATCTCCTCTATCTCCTTGTCCAGCTTGTCCATGGGCTGACTCCTTTGTTACAGTCTTCTCTGTTGTTGTTGTATCTCCTCTTCTTCATCAATATCCAAATTGAATTGTTGGATGAGCCTCCTTTGGGTTATTTCTCTTTCTCCCAGATATTCCAATTCTTCATACATATCAAAGGGAAAATCATCCTGATGTCCCATGCTAACTTCATCACCTATGACATTGACTTGACACTCCACTGCAGACTCCAACTTTGTAGCAATATTATTGAGATGCCATTCATCCATCTCCTCTAACATTTTTATTTCTTCCTATTCCTCTATTCCTCTACCATCTCCTTGGGATGACATAAGTCCAACTTCATCCAACTGCTCCTCATGTTGGAATTCTTCTCCACTCTACATGATTGTCTCCTTTTGGTAGTATTCCTTTGTCTTTGGATTGTTTAACCAATCATCCAATAGCTTCAACTCTTCCTCCCACCAAGTGAGTATGGCATTTGAATGCTCCTCTTGAAAATTCCTTTGGATCACAACTGTTTAGACCTCCTCTTATTTCATCTCTTGGGAATATTTCAGTGTCTTCTCCTTCTCCTCCTCCATGAAAGTCTTTGTTGGATGTCCTTCTTCTTCTTCTTCTGCAACACATTCATCAACCTCTATTGGGATTCTTGGTAGAGATATTTTGATCCCCCCAATGATCAGAATGCACCTCTGATCCTCCTCCTTGAGATTTGAAGTATTAAACTTTTCATCATCTTCATTCATATGGTATACAACCCCACATGAATCTTCATGCTCATGAGGCTCCTCTCTTGCCTCTTCCTCCTTCTCTTCTGTCAACATTGCTTGCTGATCCATTTTCTACTCTATCAACACTCCTTTTTTATCTAAACCCTCCTCTAAGTTCTCGATACTCTTAGACAATCTCATCTTATCCTTATTTTCTATCAACACTCCTTGCTAATATGAACTCTTATTTGAGTTCTTGAGACTCTCAGATAGTCCCATATTCACTTTTCCCACTTGGCATCCTGACCTTTCCTTTCTGCCCTCCTGGAAGTCTTTGGTATCTTTGAATGAGCTCCCTTCACCATTGAGGCTTTCTCCATCTTCTAGTTTACATATGTAAACCATCTTCTCCTCTGTGTCCCTAAGGTTTTCCACTTTCCTCAACCACCTCCTCAGTATCTTCTTTTTCCTTCTTGCCATCAACTACTAGATAGGCCACTTCACCTTCTTCTTTATAGGCCACTCATACCTCGAGCTCTCTTACTCTCCTTGTTGCATTCTCTTCCATTGCAACATCAATATGTCGAGCTCCTCTCTAGTCTCACTGATCTCTTTATCCATCTCTTCTCTACTCATATTCTTGTGGTCTCCTCTTGGGCCTTTTTTATGGCCTTTAGTAGCCATTTTCTCCTCTTCTTTGTGAGCTTCCACTTTCTCTCTATGAGCTACAGTCAGCCTTTATCAAGCCTCTCCTTGCTTAGCCTCTCGGTTCTCCTGCTGGAACATCCTCTATGAGATTTTACACTCTTTCTAAGTGTAGGTTCACACCTTGCATGCGCTCCCTCTTCCGAGCACTCCTTTCTCTAGTTGATGTAATCCAACTTCTCACCTTAAGAGCTCCACTGTCTCTCCTCTACTTAAAGAATGAAACTGGCCCTTTTCTTCAGCCCACCTGGCTATCTGCTTGCCTCCTACACACTTGCGAATAGTCTTCCCACATAGCATCAATACTCTGCCTCTCCTCCTTTTCATGTGATCTATAAAATGCCCCTAGACCCCTGGTTGGTGTTGTGACCTCTTGGTCTTTGGATCACTCTCATGAGATGAATTAGCTCTCAGATCCCCATTGGATCCTTTGGTATGTACACAGGACCATTTTTCTTCCCTTATGTAGGTCCACAAAAACCCGCGGTCTCTTTAATACTTAGCCCACTTTACTCCTCTAAATTAAACCATGGGTGCTAGCCCATTTTCCCCAAATAGAATGGCATATGACCTTTAGGATAGAACTGAGCACTTAGCTACAAGGCACTATTCGGAGCTCCGAGACTTTGATGTTCCAGAGGATTCACCAAATACAACACTCCATTCTCTCGTAGTGGTTACCAGCCAAAATCGAACATAAAGTGATCGCTGATCGATGGGTGTAGGTCCTCTCCCTATCCTTCCACTTTCCATCCTTTCAAATGGTCAAATATGATGGCTGGTGGAGGTTCTCCTCCCTTCACGATCTATGACTGAGATCTAATCCGAGACTCTAGGTTTTAGAGGTTTCCACAACTCCAACACACAAAACTTCTCGAATAGCCGAACGTTGAACCAAAATCTACAGCTCACATTCCTCCTACAACCAACGAATGTGATTAACTCTGGAAATCCAGAGCTTTGGGGATTCGACCACTCTTGGGATTTATTCGACACTTTGGGCTTTGAAGGTTTTCTACTTTTGGCAACACAAGGACTAATATTTCTCGAAGTGTCGAATCACCGAACCGTGAAATCTACAACTAACGTTTTCTTATGCTCAAATCCAATGACTAGGATCTTGTATTGTTTTCTTGTGTGCTCTCCTCTAGTTTGGGTTTAATCCAATGACCCATATCTATTTCCACAACCAATCCAATTGTTGTTGTGGCTTCTTCTCCTCCACGGCTCCACTTCCCTTCGACGAAGGATTTATCAAAGGTTTTTCAAAGGCTTGGCCTTTGATCTCTTCTTTGTAGGGTCAAATCCTTGGCCTATGCTTTCATTCTATGAAACACTATACATCCTATGCTTGGAACTTGTGATGAGTTATTTGGTGCAAAATTGCTCTTCTCTCACTGTCTGGAACTTAGAAACTTCTTTCCTCCTACACTCCTAGCATAGGCTCTGCACACACCCGTGCTATCTCTCTTGAGCTTGCAAATATTCTAACTTCAAAGGGGCTCGACCCTTTGTTCTTCCAATTGACTTCTTGTTCCCTCCTTACACTCTTTCTCTTCATCTTGAGCTTGACCAACACTTTAAAAAAGTGTTGGCTTCATGCACTCCTTGCACTGTCTCTCCTGATTATCAAAATTTACAGAGTCACCTGCACACTCCTTTCTCTTACCTTCCCTTTAGATTTTACATTGCTATGAGTGTAGGTGCACTCCTTGCGCTCACTCTCCTAAGTCTTGGACTTTAAAGAATCACCTACACACACCTTGCGCCTACCATCCCTTTGATATTTTACACTAGTCCAAATGTAGGTGCACTCCTTTCATTTTCTCTGTGCAGTCCTTGCACTTCGAATCCCCTCTGATATTTTACACTAATATAAGTGTAGGTGCACTCCTTGCGCTAGATGTGTGCACTCTTTGCACTATCCCTTCTGATCTTGACTGGTTCTGGTGTTCCCCCTTAGCATGCTCCTCATAGAACTCTTGAATGAGTTCTAGCGCACTCCTTGCACTGGATTTTTAAAATTTTTCCAGCAACTCTAATGTGCACTCCTTGCATGGCCTTGAGATCCTAGAACACTCAAAAATTCATACAAACATGGAATTCTATCTATTCCCGCAAAGGGAACATTTATATACTCATGGAATTCACACATGAACAATAAAACATTCAGAAAAATTTTAGTGAACACATGCACTCATTTAGATAGAAACACACATAGAGATACATATGCAAGGAAATCTTCTTTTCTATTAAATCTGAATGATTTTTACAGTGTGTACAAGACTGGACTACAACAAATTCTTAGTTCTTCTCCTCTCTAGAATTCTCCTTATTTACCTCTCTTGATAATTATTCTCCTTATTCTCCTAAATACATTCTACTTACTCTACCGATCTCAATACATTGATGTTCTTACAAAGGAGGGTCTTCTTGAGCCTTTGTCCTCCTAAATGCATTAAATTTAATTTATTTTACAACTCATCTAGATCAGATCTAGATTAATATACGGGTCAACCATTAAAGGTGACTCACATGCAGCCTATACAAACATAATGCCTCTACCCTTTGTGAGCCTTTACAATATTAATTACATTTAAATTTTGGGATTTAAAACTAAAATTAGAAGGATGGTGGTTCTCTCTCTTCAAGATCTGCTCCATTCATGTGAGTTGTTGTGCTAGCTGCTGACGTGGTGTTGATGCTACTACATGACTAACCAATAGCCTCTCGACAACTAGCCAAAGACACAAAAAACAAAGGGTAAGGGAAAGATGAAGAATGACACTGGGAAGTGGTGCGACTTCCACAAAATTTCCTAGCACAACACAGATGAATGTTGCTAAAAATAGTAATTGGTGGCTGAGATCAAAGATAAGGAGCCGAAACCTGATTCATAATCTGATCCAGAAAATAATTAAAAAATATAAATAATCAATGAAGACCCCATTGCTACTATCACGATCGCAACAATTCAACCAACAGATACTGAAGAGGGGGAGTGCCTCTTTCATTCAAAGATGTGGGTGAAGGGGAACCCGTTGCATTTCATTGTTGATAGTGTGAGTCAGAAGAACCTCATCTTAGTTGATGTTGTCAAATATTTGGGGTTGTTGACAACACCACACCTGCATCCATACAACATTGGGTGGCTTCGCCAAGTACGAGATCTCTGTGTCAACCAACAATGTCGCCTATCCTATGGCATCCAACCCTTCAAGGATGAGGTAGTATGTGATATTTCCCCTCTTGATTTCTGTGATGTGGATTTGGGCCAACCATTTATGTGAAAATGTCATGTTGTTTATGAGTCTTGACCTTGTGGTTTTATAATCACTCTGGGGGGTCAACGCTACATGATACCAAAGGTTGTTTCGACTACTATTCCACCAAAATAGTGTCGCAAGGTAATATCTCATACTGCAAAATTCATCCTCTTCACAATCTATTCAAAGGATGCATATAAGGCCACCACGACCAATGCAACCTCAACACCTTCTATCCAATAGAAGTAGATTGTAGAAGATAAAGAATATATTTTTTCTTCACCTGTGATGGTGCCTACACAATGATCCGTCAAGCCTAAATAAAACAGGTTGGTGGAACAGTAGAATGCTCTGTCAAGCCCAAAGAAAACAGGTTGGTGGAACATCAGAAATCAAAAAAATCATGGTTCATTGAGAAATGAAGTAGAATGCTACAAATGCAACAATTATGGACACATAGTGAAGAATTACAAATTTACTATTCCACCCAGGGAACCAAAGAAAAAAATTAACTGTCATATATTAGAACCACAAGAGATATAGAAAATAAAGTAGAATCAATGCTCACTTTCTCTACAAGCCCAACACAAAAAAAATGATTGGTATGTTGACAATGGTTGTTCAAAGCATATGACAGGTGACAAGAACAATTTTCTAAATTTGAAGAAAAGAAAGAGATGGATCAATTTCATCTGGCAATAATCATTCAGTTAAAATTGTAGGTAGAAGCATAGTTAATCTTGAAAGCAAATATGCCATGGCAGAAAATGTTCTATTGGTCGAAGATATGAAACATAATTTTGTAAGTGTAATTCAAATGTGTGATAAAGGACACACACTTCAGTTCGTCTTAGAGAAATGTGAAATTAGGAAATAAGGATTAGGAAATTTAGTGGCAATAATAAGAAGGACTCCGAATAACATATATGTTTTGAATGCAATTGGAAAAGAAATATGTTCCTTAGGAAAGGAAAATAAAAGTTGGCTCTGGCACAAAATAACGGGTCACATGAACTTTGACAATCTTGTCAAAATTAGTAAAAAGTGTTGATATTATGGTTGCTATGGGAGGTATTAACCTCCACATGTAACCTTTTACAAGACTAGAATATTCCAGGAAGCAAGAGAAACCCTAAAACGTTGGATAATAACCCTATAAGACAAGTTGGCTCAAGAGAATATTTAATATTGAGTTATTAGCCTCTAAAATAAGAAGTCGGATTGGACAAGTGACAAGGAACACTATAAATAAGAGGGTGTTAGAGCTCATTTGTCACTTTTACTCTCACTACTGCATAAGACTAGTGGTGCACAAGTTCAGAGAGGGAGTGTAGTTGCACCTGCTGCATCTGGGATTTTGGATTTTGGTTGGACTTTCTCTTGGTTATGGTTTGGAATTTATTCTTGCTTGGTGTGCTACCCTTGGAGAAAGGTGTGCTACCTTGGTTGGATATTGGTCTTCTTCCATAATTATTTTGTCTGTCAAGGTTAAGGTGCTCGGGGGTGGCCTTTGTTCCTATGGTTGGGTGAAAATATTTCTATATTGTCTATGGAAAACTGATCACATCTCTTTAATTATAACAAGTTATGGGCCCACACTATATTCAAACAGTTTAACCACTAGAGATAGAATGGGAAGTTATTTTTTAAGCTCGTTATGGGACCCGTTACAGTTGTAACTAGTTTTTCTGATTAGGTAGCTGCAACAAAACCTAACCCTTGTGTTCGGGCACTTAAGATTAAGCATTTGACCTAATCCTTTGAGATCCTAGTGGGCCCTAGCCTAGCACACCTCTTGGTACACTTAGCTAGAAAAACCTCAAGTTTGAATTTTTGGTCAACATCAAAGTCAAATTCAAAGGTTGAATGTATTGAGGGGTCCTAAATCCCTTTAACTCAACAACAAGAACCAAACTAACGTAGACCGCACCCTCTGCCTCAACAAAGGCCTCTGCGCTGACCTCCTGGTCTTAAGGATCATTCTAATTCCACCTTCGAGCCGAAGTGGCTCTTTGATTCCTCCTTGGTATCTCTAATAAAATCAACCCATAGGGATTTTCTACTCCTTACAGCCTTTTGGCCTGATCACTTTTTCGTTCACAACAGAGAATAAAATTTCGAGCTTCGGGGTTTCATAATCCCCGATGTCGCGAACCTTTGTCTTCCCGATTTTCCGATCTCCGATATCTCGAGATTCTTTAACTTCCCTTAGCCCCCTGGACTAGACTTTTGGTCTATACGACCTCCCCTTATATGACCGTAGTCCTATCTCCTTTCGGGATTTTGGGTTTTGGAAAGCTGAAATGTATTGGACCTCTTGTCCTTAGGATCCCCAATCCTCCGAATTCCGATCTCCCGATATGATTTCCTTTTCGGGACTTTCCCTGGAAGTCAAGATTGTTGCCACGTGTCCTCAAATATCGACGGTCCTCGTCACTTCGCAATTTCGGGAAAACAAATGTCTTTGGGTTCTTTCCCACGGGACTCCCAAAGTTTCGATTCTCGACCTCCCGTTGTGACAAGATGACATCAGCTGGGCCCCGTAGCAGAGCTTTCCTCCTTATCGAGATTTCGGACTTCGCAGTTCCGAAATGTAAGTGTTTCCTATCTTCAAGATTCACGAAATGCTGAACCCCGACTTCAAGGATTTCCGCCAGGAGTCCCAAATGGATGGACGGTCCAGATCAAATCTTGGACTTCGCCTGATGTGAAGTAAAAAATGCTCACCTATGTGAGTCTCAGTGTCCGTATCTCTGAATTTGATGATCGCATGACACACGTCGTTCCTTAGATCAAGGGCTGCAATTATTTCGCTTTTTGGGACTTATAAAGTCTCGAACCCTTGGTCTCTAGACTTCCGAGATGCCAATGACTCTCGATCTCTACCATGTGTCTCCACTGATGGGTAGGTCTGATCTATTTCATGGTTTTTCCATGGATTTACCTGATCTCTTGTCAACAGGACTTCCGATATCCCGAACCCCTTTCCGAGACCTTCGCTCTGTTTGCGAGGGTTTAAACCCCATGCAACACCTGTCAGATTAGACAGCTGATGGGTATCTAAGTGAGGATCCAATGACTCACAATCTCCCGAGCTCGAACCTTTTTGGAATACTCGTCGTAGCTCCCCTGCACCTTCGCGAGATCTAACATTCACGAGACTTCGCAAATTCTCCACAGATAATTCCGACCGTCTGCCTCTCTTTCCTTCAACGATTTCACAGGTTTGAATCCTTCTGAGTTTCTTCCCAACTTTGAATCTTGCAAGAACCTACTGCACCCACTCCTTGCGGCAAACCTTCAATGGTTTCTCAGGGTTTTAGACCCCATATTCAAGCTTGGTCTGTGCACACCTTCCACGACTCCTGTGTCAAATATTCCCTTCAGAGGAAATGAGAACAAAAGCTATCCCGTCTAAGAATTCCAGAGACAAATCTCTGAATCCTTTGTCAACGCACACCTTGTGGACTATTCAATTGCACTCCTTGCAGGAATCCTTACTCAGACAGAGAAACAGTTGAAACTCATTTCCATTACCCTTTCCTCTTAGATTTCAATCATTTAACAAGAAATCACTCATACATAGCATAAAAGAAATTGCATGACAAGAAGAGTAAAACCATGAACATACCATTCAACATACACATACAAGAAATAAATACAACGCCATGAATCTGAATTAAAGACTTCTTCTATTAACTCAAATCTCTATACATGGGTGTTTTCTCAAACACAGCTTCTTTTTCTCAGCTCTATGTGCTCTTCTCCTGGTAATGTTCTTCTCTATCTATCTTTTTTCTCCTCTCTGTTCTCTTCTTTCTACAATAATATAATGAGGGTGTCTATATTCCATTTCCCTCTCTCATTTTAAGCTGTCTAATCTATGCATTAAAGCTACCTACTAACATAAATGCCTTCTTAGTCCCTCAGACGAGAGCAGGTCTCTCAAGGTCTGATTACAATCTATTAGTACACCTTTCCTTAACTATCACATTTAAGTTTGGTGCATCCAATCTTCAAAAGTTTTTAAACAATTTATCATGTGCTCAAAATGTGTTGCACTTGCCCCATGCTCGCTTGACGTTGACAATGCTCCTGCATCATACTCCCTCACTTGAAAATTTTCATGGACTCTTGTCCATGAGCTCTCGCATGGTCTACCCATGCTTCTGAATCTCTACTTCATTCTCCCATCTGGCATCTTCAACTGGATGTCCTTTCCACTTGACCAAGTATTCAAAGTATCATTTCCGCCTGGTCTTTTGGCCAACCCATTTGTCTAGTATGCTTTCCATCTGCGGCCTTTCTGCAACATGCATTCGTTTTGTCCACTGGATCTCTGGTTGTTCATCACTTGTTCCTGCCTCCCCAATTTTGTGTGGGTACAAATCTGAGACATTGAATATCAGAGAAATTCTGATCCCATTGGGTAATTCAATCTGATAAGCATTTGCTCCAAATTTCTTCAAGACTTTACATGGTCCGATCTTCTTCATCTTCAGTTTGTTATATGTCCCCTTCGGGAATCTTTCCTTTCTCAGATGTGCCAGAATCAAATCACCAACCTCAAACTGAAGTTGTCTCCTGTGTTGATCTGCTCTTCATTTATATTCCTGGCTCGAGTTCTGTAAACGCTCCTTCACCTGGCTGTGAAGTTCTTTCATCGCCTCTGCGAAATCTTCTGTACTAGCGCTCCTAGTCGCAATCTGTTCTGAATCCCTCAGCTCAGAAATTCCTCTCAGCTGCATGCCATAAACAATTTGAAATGGACTTTTTCCTGTTCTTCTGTTAACTAAGTCATTATAAGCAAACTCTGCATGTGGTAATATGTTGTCCCACTGGCTGTGGTGTTCTGTCACCAAGCTCCTCAGCAAGTCTCCTAAACTCTTGTTTACCACTTCTATCTGTCCATCCGTTTGAGGATGATAAGATGAACTGAATGATAAATTTGTTCCCAGCTTCTTCCATAAGGTTCTCCGGAAGTGTCCTACGAACTTAGTGTCTCGATTCGAAACTATGCTCCTTGGTAAGCCGTGAAGTCGAATGACTTCTTTGAAAAACAGGTTCACAATGTGAGTTGTGTCACTGGTTTTCTGACATGGAATAAAGTGTACCATCTTGGAAAATCTATCCACCACCACAAAGATTGAGTCAAATCCTCTTTGTGTTCTTGGCAACCCCAATATGAAATCCATGCTGACTGCATCCCACGACCTCTCAGGTATTGGCAATGGGTGATAAAAACCTGCATTCTACCTCTTTCCCTTTGAATGCTGACAAATTCTGCATCTATCTACAAATCTTTTGACGTCGGCTCGCATTCCTGGCCTAAAATATGACTCATTCAGCTTTGCGAACATTTTTTCATGACCAAAATGTCCATCCAATCCTCCACTATGTTTCTCCTTCAGCAAATTCTCCCTCATGGAGCATTTTGGAATACAGAGTTGATTACCCTTAAATAGTAATCCCTCCTGGATCATGTATTTTTTCCATTGACTTCTGTCTCCGAGAATTGGATTCTCAACTACTTCATATGCCTCCTTAAAATCTAGATCATCTCTGTACATGTCCCTGAGGTCACCAAAACCGAGTGTTTTAACTCTGAACTCCTGCAACAACAAACATTTCCTGCTCAAAGCATCAACAACCTTGTTAGCAGTTCCAGAAATATGTTTGATTACAAAAATAAAGTTCTACATGTATTCAGCCCATTTTACATGTCTTTGATTTAACTTTTCCTATCGAGTCACAAACTGCAGTGCATGATTGTCACTATATAGGATAAACTCCTTTGGACTCAAGTAGTGTCTCCACTTCTTCAATGCCTGAATGATAGCATAGAACTCCTTGTCATATGTGGAGTACTTCACCTTTGCTACATTCATCTTCTCACTGAAGTATGCTATCGGCTTGTCCTCTTGACTCAGGATTGCCCCTATTGCAAATCCACTTGCATCGCATTTCACCTGAAATGTATTTTGGAAATCATGCAACACCAAAATTGGTTGTTCCATGATTTTCCTCTTCAACTGATTAAAAATATTCTCAGCCTCCTCTATCCAGTGAAAATATTTGTGTCTTTTCTTCACTGTGTCCATCATCGGTGCACTAATTCCACTGAAATTCCTGATGAACTTCTGGTAGAAACTAGCCAATCCATGAAAACTTCTCACCTCAAATATGCTCTTTGGTGATGGCCAATTCTTGATCACTTCCACCTTATCTGGATCCATCCTTAATTTATCTACAGAAATGATAAAGCCCAAATAGATGAGTTATGTCTTCATGAATGAGGATTTCTTTATGTTTATCAACAACTTCTCTTGCTGTAATCTCTTCATCACTGTAGCTAAGTGTTTTAGATGCTCTGCCTCTGTTTTACTGAAGATCAGTATATCATCCAGATACACAATGACAAATTCTCCGATGAACTCCTTCAGGACTTCGTTCATCAACCTCATAAAGGTACTTGGTGCATTTGTTAAACCAAATGGCATAACAAGCCATTCATACAACTCTTCGTTAGTCTTGAAGGTTGTTTTCCATTCATCACCTTCCCTCATACGAATCTGGTGATATCCACTTTTCAAATCAATCTTCAAATTTTTTTTTTCCCCACTTAAGCAATCCATCAAGTCATCCATCATTGGCAATGGAAACCTATACCTGATGGTTATCTTGTTAATTTCTCTTGAATCAGTACACATCCTCCAGCCTCCGTCTTTCTTTGGACTGATTACTGTTGGGACAATACATGGAATCAAGCTTTCTCTAACCAACCCTTTGTCCAACAAATCTAGGACTTGTCTTTTGACCTCTTCATTCTCCTGCGGCATTAATCTATACGCTGCTTTGTTGGTAAACAGGCTTTAGGTATGAGATCAATATGGTGACTCACACTTTTGATTGGTGGCAACGAGCGAGGTATTTCGTCCACTACTATGTTAGTGAACTCTTCCAGCAGTTCCTGAACTTCTTCTAGTAGATCATCTATCCTTGTGCTAGTTAAAACAATCATTGGCTTCTTGACCACAAAGAATTGTGGTTCCTCCTTCTTCTTGACCTCGGTAAGGAGTTCCTTCCCACTCATGAGAAGTACAGTGTTACTTACTTCAAGTTTCACTTCCTTATCTTTGATTGGAAGCAACATATGACTTCTCCCATTCTTTTCTAGGGTGTATGTGTTCATCCTCCCATCATGAATCACATTTCTGTCATATTACCACGGTCTACCCAGCAATAAATGACAAACATCCATTGGAATAACATCGCATAGTATCTTATCATTATATCCCCCTATCTTAAATTCAACTAAACATTGTTTAGTGACATTTACCTGATGTCCCTTTTGTAGCCATGAAACTTTATATGGACTTGGATGTTCAATCGTCTCCAGCTCCATCTTTTCTACCATCTCTGTTGAAACGAGATTATCTGTGCTACCACTATCCACAATGACCTTGCATACCATGTCCTTGGTTTTGCAAGCAGTCCGAACAAGTCTGTTTCTTTGTACTGGACTCTCCACCTCCTTCGCTGGTGTCAAAAGAACTTTCCGCATCATCAACGATCTTCCTCCTTCAACATCTTCTGACTCAACATTCTGCCTTTTTGCTTCAGCGATCTGAGTCTCTCCACTCTCTTTCTTCTTATCTGGACATTCATAAGATTTGTGTCCATTCTTTCCACATGTGAAGCACTTTGTTACTCCACCTCTTCCTCTTCCTCTACCTCTAGTATTTGGAAAAATATTATTATCAGCATAATCTCCTCTTTGTTCGGTATGCTTCCCTCTCTATTCAACATATTTCCCTTGTTGTGAGGTTCCACCTCTTTCAATTCGAGCTTGAGGTTTCTTCTAGTCCTCCTTAGGTTTTTGATTTTTATCTTTGACAACTAATTTTCCCTTGGCTTGACTTCTACCTTGGCCTCTTTGACCCTGCTTTCGGCTTAGCTTCTCTTTAGTCTTAAGAGCCATCTGATAAGCATCTTCCACCATTCAGATGGTTACCATGCTCATCTCATCCTGAATGTCATATCTCAGGCCATTCATGTACCTGGAAACCTTTTCATCATCGCTTTCCCGATGACCTGCCCTAATGTTTAGCCTGTAGAATTCTTCGGTATATTCCTTCACTGTCATCAACTTTTGTCTCAAATTTTGCATCCTTTGAAACAGAGTAATCTGGTAATCTCTTAGAATGAATTTGGCCTTCATCTTCACAATCATCCTATCCCAACTCTTGATTTTTTTCTTACCTTTGCAGTGTCTATCAGCTTGTAGTTCATCCCACCACAATGCTCCATGCCCTTTCAACCTTGTGACGGCATGTCTAACCTTCTTGTTTTCTTCGACATCTTTGTAGTCGAAATAAGTGTCCAGCGCTCTAATTCATTCTAGAAGCTCTTCAACATCCGGGTTTCCCTCATAAACTGGGATGTCCATTTTTGCCCTGGCACCCATCCTTGCGACAAATCTAATCAAGCGTTCATTTGCGACATCTTCCGCTGAAACTTCTTCTTCTTCTTCATGTTCAACTTCATTCTCACTTTCAGAATCACTAAGATCCCCAATACCAACTGTGCGTCTCTGTGCTGTCTCCATGTCCTCAAGTTTGGCGCGTAAATCACACATTTCTCTTACCATGGCTAGGTCAGGCACCTGCCTACCTCTTCTTCTTGGTATTTCCCTTTCCTCTGGCAGATCGGGTGTTTGCATGTCCCTTCCTCGAGATTGTTTCCATGTGTCCTCAAAGATGGACGGTCCTCGTCACTTCGCAATTTCGAGAAAACAAATGCCTTTGGGTTCTTTCCCACGGGACTCTCGAAGTTCTAATTCCTGACCTTCCATTGTGACGAGATGACGTCAGCTGGGCCCCATAGCGGAGCTTTCCTCCTTATCGGGTTTTCAGACTTTGCAGTTTCGAAATGTAAGTGTTTCCTGTCTTCAGGATTCGCGAAACGCTGAACCCCGACTTCAAGGATTTTCGCCATGCGTCCCAAATGGATGGATGGTCCAGATCAAATATTGGACTTCGCCTGATGTGAAGTAAAAAATTCTCACCTATGTGAGTCTCGGTGTCCGGATCTCTGAATTTGATGATCGCACAACATGCGTCCTTCCTTAGATCAAGGGATGAAATTCTTTCACTGTTTCGGGACTTATAAAGTCTTGAACCCTTGGTCTCTAAACTTCCAAGATGTCGATGACTCTCGACCTCTGCCACATGTCTCCATTGATGGGAAATTCTGATCTATTTCGAGGTTTCTCCATGGATTTACCCGATCTCTTGTCCATAGGACTTCCAATATCCTGAACCCCTTTCTGGGACCTTCACTCTACTTGCGAGGGTTTAAACCTCATTAAACTCCTGTCAGATCAGACGGCTGATGGGTATCTAAGTGAGGATCCAATGGCTCACAATCTCCTGAGCTCGAACCTTTTTGGAATACTCATCGTAGCTCCCCTGCACCTTCGCGAGATCTAACGGTTCACGAGACTTTGCGAATTCTCCACAAAGAATTTCGGCTGTCTGCCTCTCTTTCCTTCAACGATTTTGCAGGTTCGAATCCTTTTGAGTTTCTTCCCAACTTCAAATCTTGTAAGAGCCTCCTGCACGCACTCCTTGCGGCAAACCTTCAATGGTTTCTCAGGATTTTCAGACCCTGTATTCAAGCTTGGTCTGTGCACACCTTGCACGACTCTTGTGTCAAATCTTCCCTTTAGAGGAAATGAGAACAAAAGCTATCCCGTCTAAGAATTCCATAGACAAATCTCTGAATCCTTTGTCAATGCACACCTTGTGGACTATTGAAATGCACTCCTTGCAGGAATCCTTACTTAGACAGAGAAACAGTTGAAACTCATTTCCATTACCCTTTCCTCTTAGATTTCAAACATTTAACAAGAAATCACTCATACATAGCATAAAAGCAATTGCATGATAGGAAGAGTAAAACCATGAACATACCATTCAACATACACATACAAGAAACAAATACAACGCCATGAATCTGAATTAAAGACTTCTTCTATTAACTCAAATCTTTGTACATGGGTGTTTTCTCAAACACGGTTTCTTTTTCTCAGCTCTGTGTGCTCTTCTCCTGGTAATGTTCTTCTCTATCTATCTTTTTTCTCCTCTATGTTCTCTTTTTTCTACAATAATATAATGAGGGTGTCTATATTCCGTTTCCCTCTCTCATTTTAAGCTGTCTAATCAATGCATAAAGCTACCTAATAACATAAATTCCTTCTTAGTCCTTCAGACGAGAGCGGGTCAATCAAGGTCTAATTACAATCTATTAGTACGCCTTTCCTTAACTATCACATTTAAGTTTGGCGCATCCAATCTTCAAAAGTTTTTAAACAATTTATCATGTGCTCAAAATGTGTTGTGCTTGCCCCACGCTCGCTTGACGTTGACGACGCTCCTGTATCACAAACCCACTACCGAGACGTGATTAGACTCTACACCATTTTATAGTGGAATAGTTCTTCGGATCTATTGATCCAGCCAAATAATCGATGCAGTTTACATAGTGATTGATAGGATATCTGCTTATGAAAGTTCGTCCTTCAGTTCAAATGTTCTCTTTTGTATTTTCTTTTATTAGATGGGTCTGATAAAACATTTTTTGTTGGTATAAACCAACTGGGTAAAAGGGGAAAACTTAACTATTGAAGAAGGATGAGCTTGGGATAACCCTTGTGCTCAAGCATGCAGACAAATATTTTCACAACAATGACAAGCCTAATACTAATACATTAACTTGTTGGTATTTCAGTTACTGACTAAGATACAATTATCGAAGGAAAACATACATGAAAATAAATGATGGCAAGAAAATTAGTTTCCTTAGCTCTAACCATTAATCACACATTAACACAACGATTTGCTTTCCATCATTAAAAACAAGAACTACAAAAAATATTGAATCATCTAACATATAAATAGATTCAGAAACTCTTACTCATTACAACATCCATTCATGAGATAAAGTTGGAAGTAATTCCTTATCAGATCCAATCACACACGGATTTGATGTAAAACATAAGTTTTGTTAGTCAACTGAGAGGGGGGGGGGTGAATCAGTTGTTACCATGCTTAAACAATTATGCTTCTTTTAAACTCTTTGCTGAGACACTAAATGATGATCACAATAATGCAAGGGAATAAACAATGGCATATTCAGCATCAGTCACACATAAGAGAAACACAGAGACAGATATTTCCTGAGGAAACCCATACAGGGCAAAAACCTCTTTGTCTTTATATGATAAGTAATAGTTACATTCTTTACATTATCATACATATGAGCACCAACTCATAATGAGGCTACAACCTCTGTTTTGCAGGCTGCAACCTGTTGAGAGCACCAACTCTCTATTTTCTCTAGCACCCACTAGAAGGAAGCACCAACTCCCTGGTTTCTCTAGCACCAACTAGAAGGAAGCACCAACTCCCTGTGTTCAAGCACCCACTTGAACCTCTGAGGACAACAATCCTCCCTAGCACCTCCCAACCACCCT
>ML793822.1:300508-325571 GCA_009831015.1 Picea engelmannii
TGGCCCTTATAAGGTGTTGCAAAAGATTGGTACTATGGCATACAAATTGGAGTTGCCTACATCTTCACGAGTACACCCAGTTTTCCATGTTTCATGCTTAAAGAAGGTTATAGGTGACAAGATCCTAGTTCAAACTATATTTCTAGAACTTTACGAGGAAGGAAAAATCATATTGGAGCTTGAAGCCATCACTGACACAAGAATTCTCTAGCTGAGGAATAGATCCATTTCAAAGTATCTCATTAAATGGAGGAAACTACTGTCTGAAGATTCCACTTGGGAAGATGAGTCTTTTATACAGAAGCATACAGAGTTGCTCAAGCATTGTGGACAACACTTGTCTCAAGGGGAGGGGAATGTTAATCCGTATATAATGGCGCATTACCCCTTAATTGGGGAATATTACATTAGTAATGTTATTTTATTTATGTCGGCTTTAGTCCATTAGTTGTAATTATACCTCCTAGTCTCCTATATATACCAAGGAGACATTTTCATTTGGAATCATCTTGTAATTGTACATTTGTGTGGGCATAAGGAGGTTTCCCCCTCGAAGAGGCTTATTATCTGAATTTCTCTCTTTTTCAAGGCGTTGAGTACTTATTATGAGGTTTTTCTATGCTATATTGATATTTGGTTCCTAACAATTGGAAAGATCAATTCCCTCTTCAAGGGTTTTGGTTGCATTTTCTTGGGTTCATTATCTCATTGAATTTTTTTTGATAAAAACCCTAAACTTAAAGCTCATAAATCATTCCTCACCATTCATACACCTCCATAAATAGTTTTCCTCATCCCCATTCCTCATTTTCACTATTTTTTCGTAAACCCTAGCCTAGACTACACTTTCCCAGGCTAGGACAGTGTTTTACTCTTTTGGAGACCTTCCCCTCACTCATTCCCACAAATTACACTTTAACATACTCCCTAACATCTCTCCCTACCCCCCCTAAAGTTTTCTAATAAATTATAATACCCCTAACCCTTTCATCTCCCTTCATTTCTAAAAATTGCCCAAATACCCTATTTTTTCCTACACCAAACCCTAATTTCCCCTTCCACTGATGTAGGGTTAGCAATGGATTATGAAACAAATATGAAAGAAAGGCACAAAGGAGGTCATATCAATAGGTATTATCCGACTTCATCACATGAGATCATGTCTTCACAATTTCTTAAGAAAACATTTCAAGAGACAAATCATTTGCTACACATAGGGACAATCTTACTTCAAAATTGGTTTCTGAAGTAAGAAAGATCAATTTGACAAACGTGAACGAGGCTTTTGTCAATAATAGACTAAGGAAAAATAAACTCCTTAAGTGTTTACACAGGTATCATGTATTGGGAGATATGCAAATTTGTTTGGAGGCCTATTTCAGAAAAAAAAAATTCTCCAATTTTTCTTGTCTGTTTTAGTCATCATTTGGTGGCACGTATTCCAAGAAAATAGAAATGAATTTCCAAAAACAGAGAGTCATTTTTCTCCAAAAAAACCATATATACAACAACCTCTCCCAGGTTTTTAAAATGTGTTATTTTTAAATATTTATAGCTCCATATTTGACCCCTATGTTTTCACTGCGCTTATGGAGAGTTCGCTGCGCTTTTGGGAGTAACTTTGGGAGAACATGTTTTTCTATGTCATGGAGTGTCCATTTGGATTTCTTTAGGTGTATAATGAAAGCTAGACATCCTCATATTTCCAATGCATATTTCATAATTGTATTTGGACTTGGAGTAGTTGAAGGCCTTCAAAATGGCTCCACAAGTTGGGTGTTGCGCTTTTCCAGAGAGGCGTTGCACTTTTGCAGAGATGCACTGCGCTTTTTCATGTAGTACATTTTTTCGAATTTTTCCTCAGTAAATCTTGGTATGATGACGAAGTTAATCTAGTTTTATTTTGATTTAATGTAATTAAGGGTGAATGGACTTGTTATAGTTATTTTGATGTAATTTTTGACCTCATTAATGAGGGTCAACTCAGTCAAATCTATTTGGTGTATTTGTTTTAACCTCCCTAGTCATTAGGGTTTGTTGGAGATATTTTTTTGATATGATCCTAGGAGGAAGTATTCGACCCCTCATATGGGGAAAATTGGTTTTCCATATATATATGTATCCTCATTGAATCCAAATGAAGGGCTAGATACTTGGTTAAGCATAGTGTGGAGCTAGTGTACACTATTTGACAAAAATAATATAGGAATTTGCATCTATAATCTTGGGATTCATGTGGTATGCTTATTGATTATGTTTATTCTTAGTTTTATCATCCATTTTAATGTTTATCTCTCCTTGAAACCATATGTATGATTTCATGTGATCATCTCATTAGTTTTTAAGAAAAATTCATAAGTTTTATGCTATGTTTTGATAAGATCTTCATGTTTGTGTTCCATTTCTTCTGATGAATGAATTCATAGTCATATGCTCATTTTGATCCTTCATTTTTCAACCCTGTACCACAATGACAACCCAAATATGTCACTAAACATATCTACCTTGCCTCATTTGTATCCTTGCAAATGATCATTTGAAAACCCTGACCTAGTTCCTAGATGTATGACCTTGGTCCAGGAAACCTATAAACTCAAAACCTCATTGAGATAAATGACTAGCCTAATATATTTTTCCTTCTCCAGTCACCTTATTGACTGTGATCATATAGATATCCCTCTCTATTTTGGTAGGGTTAGTTACCAAATCAAAAGTTTGGTCTTTGGTTACCTCTTCAGTCTCCTTCTCAACCTTAGGAGAACTATGGGAGTGATAACATAACACATACCTCTGCATCTTGTTAAACCTAATTTTGATAATCAGAGGGTTACTATAGTCTCATGACACTCACTTTTCTCCTTCGAATGCTATGGAATTCAACTTGTGCATAAAATGAATTGGTTCAAAAATCGTTATAGATATTTAAACATGGATGAACTTACCTTGTCGCATCATCCATTCAATTCAGGTTATGAGTGTAGTTTCATTAAATAGGTCGCCATATCTTAAAATATGTTCAATATTAAATTCATCATGGGTTGACGGTATGGGCGCGGGTGGTAATGTGGTCTATCAACGATTTAAAATTGTTGGTTTTTAATCAACGCACGAGGTAGAAACAAATGCGATATTGGGCATTAAATGTTTTATTAAATGTCCAAATCCAATCGTATCTTATGCCGCAAATATCCCATCATTTTTCTAGTTTAGTTGGTGGATCGGGGGGTTAGGATTGTTCTTCAAACATTTTTGTTGATATATTCTGGTAAAATATTCAATGCTGATCGATATTTTTGTACAGATCTAACATGGAAAAGTTGACTAGGAGGTGTGACTAGGACCTAGGGAACCTAAAAATGACTTGAGATGAAAATAGGTCGTACAAACCCTTTACGTGGTAAAGACATGTGGCATTCAAGACCGATGACTTAATTTTCTCATGTTAATAATAATCGATACTTTCTTTAATCTATACATTCTAAAATCCAATCCTATCTTGCCAACACTGAAAAGTATCAAGGATCGACGATCGACGATAAACCTACCCAAGTGCTCTCGGATCAACTCTCTTGAAAAAGTCCCAATGACAAAAATGCATTGGGAATTAGTGATATGTTTGTCGCAGACAAAATTATTGTTGTAACATTTCTAGATTTCTCTGACCCCGATAAAGCACATTGGTCATTGAATATCGGTAATTTCTTTGCGTCCTTCATTAATGTCTATCCTTCTTGTATTTTGCCAATGCCGAAGGGGATCAAATATCTCTTGAAACTTTGTGTAAATAAATTGCGTCGACCAAGTCCTCCTTTTGTCGATGGCAATGGTGATCGATGCTCAATGATTATTGTAACTGTGTGGTTCCTTTACTTGCTTGAATATTTTCCGACGCTGAACCTTAGTGCATTAGGTTTAGTGTTTAGCTGTTGATTCTTAATTCGGGTGTCAATTTATTTTAGACATGAGGTTTCACAAGTTCAAAAAAACCTGACTTAATGATAAGAGTCATGAAAAAAAACAAATATAACTCATTTCCCAAAGTCAAATCGATTCAGATAGTGAAGAAAACAAGTGGTACCCAAAAGTCATAGAATTTCATAAGGATTTTAGGGTGTGTTGAGAACTAAAAAAATGTCGACTTGCTGGGCGAAAGAAGAATCTTTGTTCCTTCCCTGGGATTAGCTGATGCAGAAGCTGGTTAAGAAATTATCTGTCTTTTTTTTTCTTATATCAGAGTCTCTTTTATCCTTTCATTTGAAATTTACCTGGTTTGTGAATTTGGGCCTGCTTGTGGGGTTTAGACCTTTACTCCACCTTTGTTCCCTTTAACTATGACCCACACTCCCTTTTGAAAAGAGTCGAGTAAAGTATTCACTAGCACTAGGCCTTTTAGTTATCATAATTCACTTGCTATGGTGTTTCTTCACTGCCAATGAGCATCCATAGCCCTGACAGAGTCACCCCGACGTCACAGACCTTAATCCGTTGCCAGCAAGAATCCATAGCCTTGGTGGAGTTATCTACATACCCTCTCCTACTTTGCACTCATTTGATATAATTGATTTATTTTCGATAGAGATGCCCTGAGCAAGTGGGAGAGGAGGACGTATTTTATCTGCAAGATGAGATGGTTAAGGTGAAATTTTACTAGCTCTGTCTTGAGGTATATGTGGTCCTTTCTAGCTTACCATATTTCCCTTTAGGTTTTACCGGACCACCAGGAAGATACTTCATCACTTTCCAAGGTTGTTTTTTTGCAAAGGCTAGATGCAGAACTCTTTTAAGACAACAAGAATTCACCCAATGTTTCTTGTGTTGTATGTAAGTATGAGTCAAGAATAGATTTTTCAATACCATATGAATTAAGGTCAACCAATGCCTTGCGGAAATCAATATTCAAAGTGAAAAAAATACTACAAAAGAAAAAACAAAAATAAAGGATTCCATAATCAACCTACCTAAAAATAAAATATCATGAAAACACACACACTTTTTTTTTTTTTTTAACAAAAATATTGTTTTAAGGATTGTCCATTCACCGGGAGGGCGTCAGGTCCCCCCCTCATATTTTTCAATCGATATGTGCCTGCCCCAAGTTTCTCGAATACCCAAAAAGGTACGAGCCATATATTTTGAAACTTTGAATGTTTTCCCTTTGGCTCATTCACTCTATCACATTTCAGGAATAAGTCTCCTACTTCAAAATTTTTCTCTTTGACCTTATGCTTGTCAAACCGCCTTTTAATTATCTGTTGATGAGAAATGAACTTTGATTTTTCTTTCTCCCTTTAGTCTTCTAGCATGAGCAGGGTATCAATTCTTTGTTGAATAACTGATGAGTGTTTTCCTCTATAACCCTGAGCAAGATGAAGAGAAGGAAGATATAGCCCGTTCGGGAGAATGACCTATTGTCCGTATACCAGAAAGTATGGGGAATTCCCTATATCTTCCTTGGGTGTTACTCTATTAGCCCATAAGGCATTATGAAGTGAATTATGCCAATTCCTTAGGTTATCTGCAATTGTTTTTTTTAATATCCTCGCCAGGTTCTTATTGGTTGATTCTGCCACTCCATTCCCCTGTGGATAGTAGTTTGCAGAGTATATGATTATGATTCCTTTGTCTACATAAAACTATGCTAATAGGGTGGAAGAAAAGTAAGCGAAATTATCAAAAACAAGAATGGAAGGCATAACGAACCTTCTGACAAGCTATTGTTCTATGAATTGAATTACCACCTTTTCATTTACATGAGTCAGAGGGATGGCCACTACCCATTTTGTGAAATAGGCCGTAGCAGTCAATATGTATATATGTTATTTTTAAGAACTCGGTTTAATTTATCCTATTAAATATAAACCCCATTGCTTGAATGGTATGGATATTTCTAGGTTGGAGTGGGACAATTTCTCTCTTTTCGCTCCCCGCGCTCATTTGACAAGTTTTACAGTTTCTAGTGTATGTGTGAGCATCTCTAAATAGAGTAGGCCAATAATAGTCGACTCTCAGTATCTTATGAGCGATGGTATTCCTTGCAAAGTGTCAAAATGTAGGACCATCATGGAGCTCCTTCAAAACCTTGTCTGTGTCTTCACGTTTGAGACATCTTAAAAGTATCCCATCATAATTAACACGGAAGAGCACCAAATTTATGAGGTGATATTGTGTCGATTTTAGTCTTAGAGATCTCCTTTCCTTAGGGTTTATGTTTCCTGGGCAAGTACCATGATTCATGAGATAAGTTATTTTCCCATACCAAGACTCTTACCCCAGGGAAACATATAAATCTTCACTATACCATAACGCCAATTCATTGTCCCACTCGGGGTCTCATTTACTTGGTCCTGGTATTTAACGACCAATTTACACAATCCTTTTCCTTTAACCAGTTTGCCAGGTTTTATATATAGATCAAGTTATTGGACCACTGCCATCCAGTTTCCTCTTCTTTCCCCCATCTTTTGTTTAGTGAATAGGTATCAGACTGTAGGATGAGGCACAATGATTTTGGTGTGGTTTTTTAGGATGTAAGAGATGAAATGTTTTACTGCCTTGTACACTGCATAATCCTGCTTGTCTATTGCAGGGTAATTTAGTTCGACCCCTTGGATATTAATGCTCATAAATGAGACTAGCAACTCATTGTTTTCACCATCCTTCTGAGTCAATACTGGAGCTAATGATTGGTCAGAGGCAAAAGTATAGAGGAAAACATGTCTGCTAAAGTCGAGACTTCACAACACTGGAGCTTGAGATATTGCAGTCTTAATATCATTGAAATAAATTTTTCGTTCGTCATCCCACTTAAATTCAAAATATTTGCGGATCATTTTTTGTAAGGGTTTGATAGTTTCAGCGAAATCGGGGGTGAAATTCCTCACAAAATTGATTCCTGGAGAAGGATTTCATAGCCTTTTTGTTTTGGGGTAAGGGGAACTGAGCTATTTCCTTAATTCATTCTGGGTCTATGTGAATTCCTGCTTGAGATATAATATGGCCTAACAGTTTCCCTTCCTCGACACCAAAAATAGTTTTCTTAGGGTTTAAATATATACCGTATTTTCTACACCTTTAGAAAATCTGGGTTAGGTGTTGGATGTGATCTTCTCTATTCTTTGAATACACAGTCACATCGTCCAAATAAACTACTACACATTTGTTGATTAGTCCCTGAACATATATGTCCATATCCCTTTGGAAGGCTTCCTCTGCATTGATTAACATAAAGGGCATGCGTTTATAAGCAAAGGTTCCCCACTTGGTTTGGAAGGTAGTTTTCAATCGGTCTTCCTATGAAACTAGAACTTGGTTATAACCTGAAAAACCGTCCAACAGGGAAAAAACCTCAAAACCAGACACAGTCTGTAAGAATTTATCCATCGGTGGGACTAGGTATTTATCCTTTTCGGATGCTCTGTTAAGGTTTCTGAAATCCACACACAAGAGGATCTCCCAAGAATTTTTCTTGATAGGAACCAAATTTTCTACCCAGGAAGAGTGTCTAACCTGAAACATAATTTTAGCATCTAGTAATTTCTTTAACTCCTAACACACGAGGGGTTCCAGAGATGGGTGGTACTTTCAAAACTTCTATTGGAAGGGTTGTACTTTAGGTTTTAATCGGATTGTGTGTTGGATAATACAAGTATCATAAGTTTTCAGATCTCGATAGGACCATGGAAAAACATTTTGATTTTCTCTGAAAAGTTTGAGATAGGCCTTCCTTTCTTCTTTAGAAATTGTCTTGCCTAGATTTATACTTTTAGGGTTTCCCGGGGTTCCTAGGTTTACAGTCTCATACATGGGACAAGAGCTCCATGTGTTTGTGTTTGTTGACCCTTTAAATATTTCCCTTAATTCAAATAGGTTCTCCAAATTGGCTACCCCTTTTGGCCTCGTTTGGAACCTCGGTTTTTCAATCGAGTGATCTGTTCCACCTCTTTGTTCATGGGGATCGGTTTCTACTAGTTGCTCCTGAAATATTTCATCGTCAATAGCCAGTTCTTTAAACGTTTCCTGATTAGTTAAAAAGTTTATGATATATTCATCTCCTTCAAAGACCTTCCAATTAGAAATATTGTTGGGAACTAATCATTTGTAGAGTAGTTCCACAGTGAACCGAGAGGCTTCATAGTCTTCTAAATGAGATAGCCTTGAGGCAACAGTGGCTAGGGAATCAATAGGAGTATTCTTTGCTCTGGGGAACATTGTAATATTGAAGGCTTCAAAATGTTCTATTATCCTGTGCACTTCCTGTTGGTAATTCCTCAGGTGGGGAGAGTTGCAGTTTATAGTGTTCCTTACTTTCCTAACGATGATTTCAGAGTCTCTAAAAACCTTTAGTTCTTTAACATTTAAGTCCATGGATTTATTTATCCCTTGGACTAAAGATTCATACTCGATGTCGATATTAGTGCATTCAAATTCTAGTATGTGGGACAAGAAATTTTGTTTACCCTTTGGATCAATGAGGATACACCCTGCTCCTGATCCTTGTTGTGAATTAGAGCCATCAAAGTAAAAGGTCCATACTTGCGAGTGAGAATTGTGATATTTTCCATGCTTACTAACTTCTCCCTCCCCCCTTATTTCATCTGGGGTTTCCAACAAAGGATCTTGACAGAAGAGGGTTTCTTCCACCACTGTCAATACATTTTCTTGAAAAGTCATTTTGGAGTTTTGAGTAAGAGGAACATCAGATGAGAGAGGGGATAAATTACCAAAATCGAAGTCTCGGGAGTAGTTTCCTAGCACGGGGAAATCTACTGAAGAGGGTTCATTGATGGCCTCTAAATCGGTGACAATATGTTTGAGATACCTTTCTCTATCGATCCTAATCATGTTCGCGTGTCCCTTTCATGGAAACCAAAGGTGAGCCCATTATGTGCTAAAGTATCCATTCAACTTCTTGGACCAATCTCGACTAAGTAGCAATCCATAAGCTTCTGGTATATATACTACAATGATGTCAATTAATTTAACAAATTTCAGGTGTGTCTCCATTCTAATCATAACATCCTTGAGTTCTCCCATAATTTTCAGCTGGGTTTTGTCCAGTTGTATCACATGTTTATCTGTTTTGAGAGGGACTTCATTTAATTTCTTGCAGATAGATAATGGAATAACAGTAGAGGATGCCCCTGATTCAACCAAACAATTATGGAGGTTTTTGTTGAAGACTTCAAATGTCAAGAGGAATGGTGAGACAAAAGGCTTTCCTTTTTTATCTTTAGAGAAAGCGTTTACAATTGGTATATTTCTTAGATCAGTGCTTGGTCAGTGCTTGTTATACAATTTTCTACTGACTTCAAGGATTGTAACATAGATTCCTTTTGCTGGGGAATTCTACACATGTCCATGACCGATACATTTGGTTTTAATCTTTTTAAATCTTCTACTATGTTGTAGTCTAGCTTGGGCGATTTTGGTGTATGGATGTTTATAGGGTTTCGTTGGGAGACAAAAGGTTATTTTGGGTGATCATATGTTGGTTTTCCTCTCGACGTTTGGGAAATGGTAAGGTCGTTTGAGATCCGTTGACCCCTACTTCACGTTTTCACAACCAATACCTCAACGGGTGGTTCTTGAACCTCAAATAGATAATCGAAAGGCATTGGCAATTCATGGTCCCACAACAACATGGTTGTTTCTTCCAATGGGTCAACTTCTTCCTGATCAACAATATTCATCTCTAAGCTACTTGATTGTTCGGTAAGGGAAAATTTGTCTAGTAACCAATTGGCAATCAAATTCATGGCATTCACCCATTGTGGATAGTCTCTTTCAGAATGTTTCTCTTGTTGATAGGTACATAAAGCGTCAAATGCTATATTGCCTAGGTCAATGTATAAATTGGCTAGGGGAGGTTCAATTTCTTTGAACGGTGGGTTTCTTTTAAAAAAGGGGTTATAGGGTATTTAGCCTTGGTTTCCTTCCCCTGCACTTCTTTTTATGTCTATGATTTCATTTCAAAACTTCTTTATCATCCATTGTAGGTCTTCTATGTCTTCACTTCCTTTTTTGGGCCCTTGTTCTACTTTTTTCCCTATGGGTTTGGTCAACAAGAGTCCTCTCATGGGTGGAGGTTGAGATTCCTTCTTAATTAATGAGACTTGGCCCTCTTTACATTCCTTCATTTGGAATTCAATTGTTTTGTCTTCCTCAAAATTCTAAGCTAGGGTTGTTTTGACAACCATTTTTACAAACATGGAAGTAGAAGCAGGGAGAGCATTAGTGTATTCTTCGATTTGCAACTCTTGAGTGGGTTTAGCTTTGGGTTGGAATTTGTTTAGGATAGTGGTGAATCGTTTATTGAAATGTTTAACCTTCTCTTTTTAACTCATGGTGGCGGCTAACAACTCATCCATCAAAGCTCTTGTAGTGGTTTCTTCTGCAAATTTGTCTAAAAAATCCTTTTGAAACTTCATCCAACTAGTTATGGACCCTACAAGAAAGTTAAAGCACCACGTAGAGGATGAATTTTCAAAGGTATAGGGGAAAATCATGCATACTATGTCTTCATGTTGGACATTCATCAGTCTAATATATAGTATGAATGTTTTGATATGGTCTTCAGGCAATCCGGATGTTTCAGGGTCAAATTTAGGGAGTAACTTTTCTGGATGTTGGGGAAGGTTATGTACTCATTCGGGGATTGTGAGAGAATCTCTTGCCAACAAAGGTTGATTATTTTGAGGTGGGTTTCCCCTTTCTTCATTATGATCATTGTTATTCTCCATGTCATCCGAATCTGAATATGAACGATTCGAGTTAAATCCTTCCTCATCACATTCAAAATCGCCGGGCTTAGAGCAGTTACCAACTGATGTTTCGGAGATTAGATTGAGGGGCTGTTTGATCTCGGTGAGGGATAAATCTATCAGGTGTTCTACTGTGTGAACAAAAACCCAGTTGCGGGTGTCGACCACTGGTATGCTTACTTGTTTTCTACGAGGAAGTAATGGAGCTAAGGGTAGTGCTCCAATTTGTTGGGCATAAGCTCTTGTGATCCTTCTGAGATGGTTCAAATCCTCGTGGGGAAGACTGTAAGGTATTTCAGGGAATAAATATTCTTCCTCTTCCTGGAGTGAGTTACACATTTCAAGAGTACTTAGTGTATGTGGGATGTATTGAGAATGACTAGCCATGCATGTGGGCTGTTTTGAATCTATAGGCTATGTGAAATATTATATCAGAAATATTGTTAGCCATTCATTCGTTCAGGCCCTCCTTCTAGCACAATTTCTGTTGAGGGGTCCTAAATCCATTTAACTCAACAATAGGAACCAAAACCACCACTGAGGCTCGATTAGACTCTGCAACATTTGATAGTGGAATGGTTCTCCATATCTATTGATCCAGCCAAATAATCTATGGGCTTTATGAAGTGATTGACACAATATCTTATTTTGAAATTTCCTCCTTCATTTCAAACGTTCTCTTTTTGTATTTTCTTTTATTAGATGGGTCTGATAAAAATATGTGTGATGGTATAAACCAGCTGGGTAAAAGGGGAAAACTTAACTACTGAAGAAGGTGGAGCTTGGGATAACCCTTGCGCTCAAGCATGCAGAAAAATATTTTCACACCAGTGACAAGCCTAGTACTAATACATTAACTTGTTGGTATTCGAGTTATTGACTGAGATACAATTATTGAAGGAAAAAATACATGCAAATAAATGATGGAAATAAAATTAGTTTCCTTAGCTTTAATCATTAATCACACATTAACACAAAGATTTTCTTTCCATCATTAAGAATAAGAACTACAAAAAATATTGAATCAACTAACTTATCAATAGATTCAAAAACTCTTACTCATTACAACACCCATTCATGAGATAAAGTTGGAAGTAATTCCTTCTCAGATCCAATCACACATGCATTTGATGCAAAACAGAAGTTTTCCTCCAGTCCTAAATAAGACTTATGAATTAAGGTATCTCATAAATGGTTCTTTACAATTCCAAAAATGAGGGTCTTTGCCAAAACCATCAGCCCTTTCTAAAAGGTCGATCCTCTTATTTATAACAAATCATTAACTAAAAATAGCTATCAAAAGTGCAATCTAAGTAAAACAAATCACCACATGGCGCTTCCATCTCTCGGTATTATAAGAGTCATAAACTGGCTTCACTAAAGTGGATGACTCTTCTCATACTCTAACCATCTGACGAAGCATTTCTCGCATGTGTTGGAATACGGGAATTTGTGTTGGTCCATCGGGGCCGAAAGGATCTCCTTCACTTCTACTACCCTTGCCCGATACTTAACTATTTTGACACTTAACTACTGTAATATTGTTCAAGCCTTGATCAGGTGCTCCATGAAATGTTGTATTTGACCTGGTGCCATGTTCGCCACCTTTTCTATCTCTACAGTCCATGTCGCATATTGTTCTACATGTTGTTTGACTATGTCATGCAAGTCGACAAAGTCCTCGGGTGAGCCAAATTCTGGGAGGACGATGTCTTTCATCTCCTGATTAATATTGACCTAGCTCATTTCACAATCGACCCATTTTTATTGAATCTCCCGCTGAGGTTCTTCGACCATTTTCACCCAGTATTTGACTTCTTTCCTTATCCAATCTATGTTGTTGTCCCTCAACACCTGAATACTGTGCTCTTTGGCATCTTGACCATTTTGAACTACGTTGATGTAATCAATTCTTTATACTACTTGGTGGGCCTTCTCGTAGCATCTTTCCACATCTTTACATGTCGTTAGTTCCATGAGGGTGTTTTCTTGGAAGTCGACTATCCCTGCAGTGAAAAGGTGTCATTCATTTGTGAATTTGTCATAGGCATATTGGAACTCACTTCTCAAAAACACCATGGCTTGTGTAGAGTCTCGATAGTATTTCTCCAAGTGGCATAGATGGTTTAGCTCCTTTAGCGCATCAGCCAACTCCTCATATTTTCTTTCTCTATCCAGGGTGGCATATGTGATAGCCATCCCTATGCCAATAAGCTCAGATGTCTTGGCATGCTCTATGTTGATCAACTTTTCCTCTGTGGTGATGAGGATCAAACTGTCCAACGTAAGCCTCCTCTTCTTAGTGGTTCTCTTCATGATGTCTTTCCTCTTTTGGTTGTAGGATATTTCTTGTATATCGACAACCTCATCAGTAGGTTCTGAGATTTGTTGTTATCCCCAAGTTAGAGTATTTCCTAGGCTCTCGACTATGTATATCTATTTAAGGTTGGGTTCCTGAACCTCTTCTATATGTCCCAATGGCTTGACCTTTGGCTGTTTCTCATCGGGTGGTAAGGTATAGGCAAAAATTGAGGAATTAGGGGCAGGTTCGATACTTACTTGGTAATCGGCTGTTGAAATGTCAATTTCCTGTTGTGGGCTTTCTTCTTCCTTTTCACCCTATCCTAGCTCATCCCTCGATCTGTCCATTGGGGTTCCTGGTATGTCGAGTGGCTCAGTATCTAAGGCACTTTATACCTCATGCTCACTCTGTGGATGAATCTGAATTGGAGCATCAGGACTCGGGGTGGATTCTCTCTCAGGTTCTTTCTCCTCTCTAATCTGCACTGGAGTGACCAGGGACACCTCTGAACTCTTTTCATTATCGTAGATGGTTATCAAATCAAACAAGGGATTTGGTACACTTGTTCTTCCTGATGTCCTTGCTATCTTGGATAGGTCATAATTTCCTGTGGTGATCTGATCTGTGATGGTGGAACCTTAGGGTTTTCTGACCTGATGATTTCCTCAAGTCACATTAACTCTAGGCCACTTGGTTCCTCTCAGATTTTGATCGGGTTATCAATGAGAATAATCGTCATTTATATCATATCAGAGTCATTTTTCAATTGATCAATGATTCTTTGTGCCCCTTCTAGCAAGAGTAATCCCCTTCTCTGTGCTTCTGTCATCTCTGCTGCTCAGATTTCTTCCCTGGATCTGAGGGACTCTTGAGCCGATTTCTTGATTGTTTCCACCTGTTCATCCATGCTCATCGCCTTGAATCTGGTCATATTTGGGTTGGTAATTCTCTGAACCACCTCGTCCCAGTCATGGGTGCACTATTTGAAAATTTAGTCCTCAAACTTATCAGGAGCGTATGACCAACAAGATGATACCTGTGAAGCATGTTGGAGGACCAAGCCTTTAGGGTCGTTCTTACAGAATTAGGTTGTTGTGAATATGAATTCAAGTTGGCTAAGCCCTTCTTGTTTGTCTTGAGCAGTATATTTTACTAGATAAAACCCCACATGGAAACTGTAGGGTATGAAAGCTCGCTTCTTGTCCTTGACTAATGTGGCATTATATCCCTACAGGATAGTCTGATAGCATATTTCTCCCACAACGAGCCAGTCTGGGACATGAGAAGGTAGGAGATGTGGTGCTACGATGGCCCTAAACACCCTAATGTAGGTTGAGTGTTCTTATAAATACCAATGACCTACCTTTGCTACCATTTTCTTGGCTCCTGCGGATAGTCTTGGGAATTCCTTCTTAAAAATAATAAAATGAATGCGGGTGATGAATTCATCGCAGATGAGTGTGTAATATTTTTTGTACATGTTCTCCCATAGTATGCTGAAGTAGATGTGGATCGGGAGCTCCACAACATGCCAGATTAAATTCATGTCGGCGAAGATATTCCTTATGCGCATGACATCGAGCAAGTACAAGGCCATCTAGAAAGTGGGTGCTTCCCCTTCTTTTGGCATCTGAGCCTACTGTACGCATATGCTCAATTGTTTAGAAATTATTGCTCCCCAATTGAATTTGTTCCCTGAGATGGCCACTGTGTATGCCAAAGGCATCCATGCTTCGGAAAACTTGGGGAAATCTTTTTCTCCATATAGCCGGCAAATGAGATCCATCAAATATATGTATGGCTCCCTCAGGTTAATCATCCCATACCAGCCATTGTTCCAGTTAGTGAACTTCTTATCCTCTTTCCACCATGAGGCCATCAACCAGCTGGTGTCATGGAATTCATAGAACTTTATCACAAAGTCCATGTTGAGCCACTCATCTGGGTCCCTGAGCTTGTAGTATTTCTGGACTTTTGTCAAGAAGAGAACTCCAACACACTCGCCATTCTCATCATTAATCAAGAACTTATGTCCATATGTATGGCCAATTAGCCATTTCAGAACCTCTATGCAAGGGAAAATCAGGGTTTTGTTGGCCACCATGTGTAAATATGACCATATAATGTTCGGTAACACTTGTTCATTGAGTGCCCTTATGTCTAGGTCATTGTGTGGGATATACTCTGGGTATTCTTCTTGACTATATCTGTTGAAGAAGTCCCCCCACTGTGTGAGAATTACATTGGATCCGATGCTTGCTTCTGTATCATCGAAGGTTAGAGGATGGAAAAAATATTTCTTTGGTGATGTTTTAATGACAGGCTCCACTCTAGGAGCATACTCCAACTGCCTCGTAGTCCCTGGAGAATAAACTTTTCCTGTTTCAGCTTATTTTAGCTTGGGTGCCCTGGACGAGCATTTGGTGGTTGGATTTCTCGGCGACATCTTACCTGCAACTGGAACATAGTTTAGAGACTGTGAAAAAAACTTGGATGTGTATATAAATTCTGACCAACAAATTCACAAACTTGAACACATACCTCTGCAGCTTGTTAAACTTGGTTTTGATAATCAAAGGGTTAGTACAGTCTCGAGACACTCATTTTTCTCCTTCAGATGCTCTGGAATTCAACTTGTGCACAGAATGAATTGGTTCAAAAACCGTTCTAAATATTTAAACATGGATGAACTTACCTTGTCGCATTAAGCATTCAATTTGGGTTATGAGTGTAATTTCATTAAATCTGTTGCCAAATCTTCAAAGTTGTTTAAAATTAAATTCATCATAGGTTGACGACACAGGCGTGGGTGGTAATATGGTCTATTGACGATTTAAAATTTTTGTTGTTTAATCAGTGCACGAGGTAGCAAAAAATGCGGGATCGGGCATTAACTGGTCTATTAAATGTCCAAATCCGATCGTATCTTATACCGCAAACAACGCATCATTTCGCTAGTTTAGTTGGTGGATCGCGGGGTTGGGATTGTGATTCAAACATTTTCATTGATATCTTCTAGAAAAATCTTGGATGATGATCGATATTTTCATATAGAGCTGAAGTGAAAAAGCTGACTAGGAGGCATGACTAGGACCCAGGGAACCTAAAAATCACTCGGGATGAAACTAGTTTGTATGACCCCTTTACGTGGTAAAGGCACTTGGCATTCGATACCAATGAATTCATTTGCTTGTGTTAATCAGAATTAGGAATTTCTTCAAGATATACGTTCTAAAACCCAATCCTATATTGTCAATGCTAAAAAGTATCAAGGATCGAAGATCAATGATAAACCTATGCAACTGATCTCAGACCGACTCTCTCAAAAAATTCCTGATGCTAAAAACGCATCGGGGATCGACAATTGACGATATGTTTGTCATAGACAAACTTATTGTTGTAACCTTTCTAGATTTCCCCGACCCCAATAAAGCACATCAGTCATAGACTATCGATAATTTATTTACGTCCTTCGTTAATGTCTATCCTTCCCATATTTTTCCGATGCCGAAGGGGATCGACTATCTCTTGAAACTTCATGCAAATAACTTACGCTGAATAACTCCACCTTCTACTGATGCTAATGGGGGTCGAAGCTTGATGAAATTTGTAATTGTGTGGTTCCTTAACTTGCCTGAATATTTTCTGACATCGAACCTCAACACATTAGGTGCAGTGGTCAATTGTCGATTCTTAATTCGGGTGTCAAGTTCTTTTAGACATGAGGTTTCACAAGTTCAAACAAACCTGACTTGATGATAAGAGTCACGATACAAAACAAAGATAACCCATTTCCCAAAGTCAAATCGATTCAGATAGTGAATAAAACAAGTGGTACCCAAAAGTGATAGAATTTCATAAGGATTTTAGGGTGTATTGAGCGCTCAATAGACTAGTCAAAGTGAAAGTCAAAGGTTGACTTTGTTGGCATGTTTATAGGCAAAGTGTGCTTGTCATTGATGGAAAGATCAGAATCTGCAGTGATGGCAAAACAGGAACAATGTAAGCTCAAGAGGATTAGCACAGAGTCGCATGACGTGTGCACTAGGGACGAGATTAACTCACTGCCAAAGCTCAAGAAAGATCAGAGTGATCAAATGGAAAGATCAATAGTGTAAGATCAGAAGGAGGAAAACAGTCAAAGCATGACAAAGGTTTTCAGAATTTTGCAGATCAGGGAATCCAAAGGAAAGGGATTCAAACTCACAATATGCGACATCGCAAAACTATCTAGACCGTCAGATCACTAAGGAGTCTGGACCGTTGATCATGCATGAAGAAGTTGTTTCGAATTTTCATAGATCGGGAAATCCAAAGGAAAGGGATTCAAACTCATGGTATGCGACATCGCGAAAATATCTGGATAGTCAGATCACCAGGGACTGTTGAACGTTGATCAGGCATGAAGAAGTTGTTTGGGAGTTTCACAGATTGGGAAATCCAAAGGAAAGGGATTCAAACTCACGATATGCAACATCATGAAAAGATCTCGACCGTCATATCACCAAGGATTGTGGACCATTGATCAAGCATGAAGAATGCTTGTGAAGTGGCAAAATCATGATAAAGATCTGGACCATTGGATCCAGAGGACACATGGCGAATGATCATCGTTTCACTGAGTGGAAAGTCAAAGGAGCGAAGTGCTCGTTTGATTGGCGAGTGGTCACATCTAGTGGTCACATTGTCGAGAGCTGGAGAACAAAGCTAGAGAAGCCAAGCTCTATTTCGGAGTTCATGACATGGAGAGTCAAGAGAACTCATCACAGAATACCCAAGATGAAAAAGTGCAAAATGAATTTTCGAATAAGGCTGTGGTCACAGCCAGTGGTTACATCGACAGAAGATAGATGAAGGAACTAGCGATGTTAAGCTCCATCTTGGAGTCTCGGCGATCGCAACTTGGAGCATCAAGACCTTTCATCACAGGAATCGCGATGAGATCTGGACCGTCGAATCATCAGAGATATTGACCATTGATCAGGCTCGATGAAGTTTATAAATTCATGAAATACAAAGCGCCTTTTGGCACAGCTTGTGGTCACCGTCGGTGGTCACGTGAAGGGAAGATGCTAGTGGTGCTAGCCTCCATCTTGGAGTGTCAGTGATCATGACTTGGAGTGTCGAGATCCTTTATCATAGGAATGCTGAGATACGAGATCATGAAATCAAAACCCTGTTTAGCGCTCGGTCACAGCTAGTGGGGCATATGAATTAAAACACAAGAGCCTATGAACTCCATCCATCGGTGTAGGTGAATTTAATTATGATTGAAGGGCTACTGTTTCTCTTAACATTTAATTGAACAATGGTGATTCAGTTGCTGAAGCGGTCATTGGAGGTTCAGAGTGTAACTGCTAGAAACCACTGATGGTTTCTACAAGAGGACTCGAAGAGACTTCTGTGTGATTATCATAGGAGCTGAAGAGTCTCTAGGAATCTTCCAGTGGAATGAAGAATGTTCATAGAGGCAATTGACAGATAGATCTAACTGCCAGAGAAGATGAAGAGTTGCCATGATGAACAGGTAAAGTACTTGACATGAGAGAGCATGTAGAAGCATGGTGGGATGGATGCACAAGGTGCACAGAGACTATAAGTATGAAAAATAGAGAAGATATGGGTGTTGCTATGGTTGAGAGGGATTCAGGAGTGTAGAAGGAGGAGGGTACAACAGCTAAAATACAATGAAGAGGAATGGAGTATTGGATGGACATGGCACATAGAATGTAAAAGGTAGAAGCACAGAAAACGCAAGGTATGTGTGGAGTAACACTAAAGGGAAGGCTGAGGAGCTCTCATAGAAAAAAATAGAAGATTAGAAATCCGAAGAAGATGCAGACAGAGAGACACTGATACAGGAGAGCAGAGTAGCATAGCAAAACAATGACAAGTCTGGTAAGCCAATGATAAATATTGTATCAGTGTCATAAGTTTCATTAGAAAATATTTATACTAAGGGTGGAAGGGAAGTGCTATGGAGGACTGTTGTCCTTAGAGGTTCAAGTGGGTGCTTGAACATAGGGAGTTGTAGCTTCCATCTGGTTGCAACTAGAGAAACTAGGGTGGCAAGGTGGTGCAAGGGAGAACTCTTGTTCTTTGTTTTACAGGTTGGTTCCTATATGATCGGAAGTTGGTGCTGGAACACTTTGGTAGTTGGTGCTCCCTTCTAGTTGGTGCTAGAGAAACACAGGGAGTTGGTGCTTCCTTCTAGTTGGTGCTAGAGAAACAAGAGAGTTGGTGCTCTCAGCAAGTAGCAACTTGCAAAACAAAGGTTGCAGCCTCATTATGAGTTGGTGCTCATATGTATGATAATGTAAAGAATGTAAAGATTACTTATCATATAAAGAAGAAGAGGTTTTTACCCTCTATGGGTTTCTTCAAGAAATATATGTCTCTGTGTATCTCATATGTGTGATTGATGCTAAATGTGCTATTACTTATTTCCCTGCATTATCGTGATTGTCATTTAGTACTTTGTAAAGAGTTTAAAATAAGCATAATTGTTTAAGCACGCTAACAACTGATTCACCGCCCCCCCCCCTCTCAGTTGTCCAAGAATTGGTACCAGAGCCGCCCCCCTTTTATCTAAGGGTAGATCCTAGAGCTTAAACATGTCAAGCAATGAAGGAAATTCAACCAATAAGGCTCCTCTGTTCAATGGAACAAACTTTGCCTTATGGAAAGCGAGAATGAGAACCTACATAATGGCTTTAGGAGAAGATATATGGGATGTGGTAGATATTGGTTATGTAAAGCCAATTGTACTAGCTAATAAGGATGACAAGCTAGAATTTAGCTTCAATGCTAAGGCTATGAATGTTGTCTTGAGTGGACTTGCAGAAGAAGAATTCGTAAAAGTTATGCACTTAGGATTTGGCAAATAAATGTGGGACAAACTCATTAGCAGTTATGAAGGCAATGGGAAGGTAAAGGACGCCAAGCTTCAAACCTACAGAATACAGTTTGAACAGCTGAAGATGAAGGAAGATGAAACTGTTGGAAGATAATTTCTGAGAGTAGAAGAAATGGTAAATGCAATGAAAGCACTTGGTGAAAAAATTGAGGAACCTTCTTTAGTTAAGAAAATCTTGAGATCTCTCCCAAATAGGTTCAACCTGAAGGTCTCTGTTATAGAAGAACTTAATGATCTAAAAAACTTCGAGTTTGATCAACTTATAGGAACATTGACTGCATATGAAATGAGAATAGTTAAAGATAAACCCACCTCCAGAGAAGCATCATTTAAAGCAGACAAGAATGAAGATTCTGAGCCCGATGAAATTGAAGAAAAATTTGTGAAGAGACTGAAGAAGGGATTAGGAAAATACAAAGGTAAACTGCCTTTCAAATGTTTCAACTATGGTAGGATAGGTCATTTTGCAAATAAATGTCCCCACAAAGGAAAGGATCAAACATGTGATGATGAGGAGAAGCACAAACACCAAAATTTATTTAAAGAGAATAACTTTAAGAAGAAAAGTCTTTGCGTAAACAATGATGATGATCCTTCAGATGATGAAGACAATGACTCCTCTATTGAAGATAAACTAAATGATTTCATACTTATGGCCAAAGAGGCTTATGATAATAACAACACAAGAAGTGATTCTAATGAAGAAGAAGTTGTGGTTGACATGGAAGGAGAATTGATCAGTGCACTGGAAGAGATTGACAGACTAAGAATTAAGAATAGAAAGAAAAGACAATTGCTGAAACAGTTCGAGAAAGACAGTAAAGAACCTGATGAAGACCTTGTCCTACTAAAAGTGGAATTAGAAGAGGCAAAGAAAATCAAAGACATTATGAAACGACTGTTATCAGAAAAGAAGGAAAGATGTGAATCCTTAGAACAAGAAGTAGTAAAAACTAGGAAAGAAATGGAGAAGTTTCAAGCCTTGTATATTCATAATCTATCAAGTATCAAAGCCTCAGAAGGATTAGCTACCATTCTGAATCAACAAAGGAATCCAAAGCTGAAAACTGGTTTGGGTTATGAAAAGGGATTAGGTAGTGGTAAGCCAAGAAATGAATAACCCATCATGTTTGTCAAATCTACAACCAATGACAACAACAAACCTGCAGAGACAAAGGAAGACAATTAGCCGCCCAGGATGAATAAATAAAAAGGTGCTAGGACTGAATCTGTAGAACAAAGAAATAATGCGCTCTCTACTGAAAGATGTTATCAGCATGGAAGAAATCAATTTGCTCAAAGAAGACAACCATTTTCCAGGTACAAAGAACTTTTCTATGGCTATAGTTTCTACTGTTCTAACTTTGATCACAAAGCTGTAAATTGTTCCTTAAGACTTAGACATGAGCAATTAATATTTCAAAGGAATAAATATTGGTCACAACAAAGAATGATACAACCAAGTAACAAAACTTCACAGATTGCAAATTGCCAAATTAAGTCTAGGGACATGCAACTAAGGAGGTCAAGAAATAATCAACAGTCAATGAGTAGACAACACTACAACAATAATTTAAACCTATTGAACAATGAGATTGAATGCTACATCTGTCAAAACTATGGACATAAATATGTTGACTGTCGATTAAGGAACTATGAACCAGATTTGAATTTCTCTGCTGAAAATGTCAAGGTTTGGAAGAATGATCCAGGTGGATATCAGTGGCCACCCACCTTCTCCAACTGGCCCAAAACATGTTTCTGGCAATTTTGGTAATTTACTATTTTTAGCAGGTTTTAATTTCCGGGGCCATTTTGAGGGTCCAAATGAAGGTTTTTAGAGATAGATATTCTCAATGATAGTTGAAGGCATAATTTAGCCCCCAAAATGAATCTCCTCAATGATACCTTTCCAACGAGCTATCACACGCCTAAAACGGAGATCGTATGCAAAAGTTACGACCCCGGGAAGTTGATGTACTCACTTACCCAAACGGGGCCCACATGACTTTTGGCGCTTCATCTCCTAGGGTTAGGTTTTTAGATGTCTACGACTTTTGGAATTCCTGTTTATTGTAAAAATTCCTTCAGAGCCTCATTGTAATCATCTTCTTGCGAATGCGAGTAGCCGTCACATCTCTTCTTAGAGATAAGCTGCCACCATTCTAGCGAGTCTTTCACTCTGTATTTTTACCGTCTCTGTACATTTCTTTGATTAATAGAAATCGTGTATTACTATATATCTGTGTTTATGGTTGCATCTCTGATACATTTATGTTATATTATTGAATATCTGCAATATCTCTGTGCATTTCTTTATTATATCTCCGCTCTCATTTCATGCCAAAAATAATCCGGATCAGTGGTATCAGAGCAGGCTGCTCTTGATCGTTTTTTCAGTGCATGTCCCCGATGAGGTCCGAGTATAGCAAGTTGGGTCTCAGGCTTGTCTCTCTTGAATACAATCACTCTCGCACACCCAAGAAACCCTCAATGGCGGAAGAAAAGAAAATCAATGAAGCAGACGATCCTATCAATCTGTTGCTTGAGCAAGCTCTCATGCGACAGAGGGATGAAATGATGGAGAATTTTTCCCACATCCTTAAACACCTGTCAATAGCATCAGGTGCATCTTCATCAAGCGACCACTTTGGAGGCACCTCGCCTGTCAAGGGACAAGTTAATTTTGATATTCCTGTATTTGAAGGACAGATAGATGCAGAAGCCCTAGAAAAATGGTTAACTCTGCCGATCCCACTTGGGATTTTTTTGTGGATGTGGTAAAGGAACAATATTTCCCTATTGGCAACTATGAGGACCAGTACATGAGATGGACCACATTGCGGCAAGAGAGGGGCCAAGCAGTTCAGGATTTCACCAATACCTTCCATACCTTGTGCACCAAGCTGGGTATCAAAGACTACGAACGACATTGGTTCTGAAATACCGTGGGACTCTACACAGATACATCCAAACTGAAATGGATTTTCTGGACATCTCATCACTCGATGTTGCTTATCGATATGCTGTTAAAATTGAGCAGAAATTTAAGCACCAAAACAAACAAGAATTCGGGTCTGCAAATCCGCAACAACCAAAGTATGACAAAGACGGCCCGAACAAACAGTCTCCCGAAAACCAGTCCAAGACACAAGAAAAGAAGGGTCACGGGAAGACAAAGAAGGACACCAGAAAATGGTGCGAGTTCCACAAAATCCCTTGGCACAACACCGATGAATTTTGCTCAAAACAGTCATTGGTGGCCGAGATCAAAGACAAGGATCCAAACCTTGATTTAGAATCTGATTCTGAAAATAATGGTAAAAGACAGATCATCGATGCAGACCCTACTGCTATTGTTGCGACCACAAAAATTCAACCAGAAGAACCAACAGATCTAGAAGAGGGGGAGCGCCTTTTTCATTCACAGATGTGGGTGAAGGGGACCCCACTGCATTTTATTGTCAATAGCAGAAGCCAAAAGAACCTCATCTCAGGAGAGGTTGTCAAACAGTTGGGATTGTCGACAAAACCACACCTGCAGCCATACAACATCGGGTGGCTTCGCCAAGGACGAGATATTCATGTCAGCCAACAGTGTTGATTGTCATACAACATCCAACCCTTCAAGGATGAGGTATTATGTGATGTTGCCCCACTGGATGTTTGTGATGTTCTCTTGGGCCAGCCATATATGTGGAAACGCCATGCTATCTATGAGTCTCAACCTCGTAGTGTCATTATTACTCTTGGGAGTCATCTCTACAGGATACCATAGGTAGTTCCAACTACTTCCCCACCTAAACAGTGCCACAAGGTAGTATCTCATACTACAAAATTCATCTTCTCAACAATCTGTTCAAAAGGTGAACAGAAGGATACTGCAACCACCACAGCTTCGGCCCAAGCACCTTCTATCCAACAGAAGAAGGTCGACAAGGTTGCAACAAAGTGCAAAGATTCCTTCTACACATCGTCCTCTCATGTATCTCGACTTGTTGAGCAACCTCAACTGCAACAGGTTCATGACAGATTTCCACAAACTGAGCAGCGCGACGTCTCCAGCAAGACAAGCAGCTCACCAAGATGCAGATTCAACAAATGATTTTCCCTCTCCCCTAGGAACTCAACGCAATGGAGACCATTGCTTCCTAAGGAGGGAGGATTGATCCAGGTGGATATCGGTGGCCACCCACCTTATCCAACTGGCCCAAAACATGTTTCTGACAATTTTGGTAATTTACTATTTTTAGCAAGTTCTAACTTTTGTTGGTCACTATAATTGCTTAATTAATTTTTAAACAACTAAGTGAAACATAAATTATCAACCCAGGGAAGTCTTTTGTTTCAAAGATAACTGCGCACTATATATGCTCAATTCCAAAAGCAGCTTAGTGTTGTAGTAAAGAAACTTATACTAATCTTACTTGCTCAAATAAACTGAAGTTCTGTATTAAATTATAGGAAAGTAACTTCCCTATTGCAAACCTTTAAAGATCAATTTAAGAATCCTGGATTACATTTAAAACAATACTTGCAATGGGAAAGAACATCTATTCTGCAATCAGAGACCAAGACCCTTACTCTCAACAGAGACTTCAGCATTAACACTCTTTCATGAAAATAACAATGCAGAAAACAATTAACTCTAATTGACAGAAAACAAAGCCACTTAGTTCCTTTCTTTATAAGCAGGAGCTTTGAGCCTTACTTCTGTTAGCACACTTGTGAGATTGAGGTTTACAGAGACAGAGCAGTCTGATCCATTCCTTTCTGAGCAGGGATTACTAACCCAGTTCTGGCTAGCATTAATGGAGATCTACAGAAAACAGGGTGTTTCGGTTCCTTCCGTTCTAAGTAGGAACCCTTAACCCTATCCCTGGCTAACACACTTGCAGAGGGGAATGAAATCTACAGAGGACAAGGTGTTGTAATTCCTTCATGTCTGAGTAGGAACCTTTTAACCAATTCTCTGACTAGCACACTTGCTGAAGGAAATGGAACCTACAGAGGTCGAGGTGTTGTGATTCCTTCCTATCTGAGCAGGAACCTCTTAACCGAACCTCTGGCTAGCACACAGCAGGA
>ML793822.1:342048-356093 GCA_009831015.1 Picea engelmannii
AGCTGCCACCATTCTAGCGAGTCTTTCACTCTATATTTTTACAGTCTCTGTACATTTCTTTGATTAATAGAAATCATGTATTACTGTATATCTGTGTTTATGGTTGCATCTCTGATACATTTCTATTATATTATTGAATATCTACAATATCTATGTGCATTTCTTTATTATATCTCCGCTCTCATTTCGTGCCGAAAATAATCCAGATCAAAGAAGAAAGAAAGTGACAAGTGTGGACTAGTGTTGTCAGCTCAAAGAAAAAAAAACCCTTGGTATATAGACAATGGATGCTCCAAGCATATGATGGGAGACAAAGGTAAGTTTCTATCTCTAAGTGAAATAAAATCAGGAAACGTAACCTTTGGAAATGATGGTCCAGGTAAAATAAAGGGTAAAGGGATGGTGAGTTTAAATAATGGAAAAGGAAAAGCCCAAGATGTTCTACCTGTAGATGGACTGAAACAAAATCTTCTCAGTGTAAGTCAAATGTGTGACAGAGGATGTGAAGTGGGGTTCACGTCCAAGGACTGCAAGATAAAGTCTGTAAACTCAGGACAAGTGGTGGCCAAAGGCATAAGGACAGAAAATAATGTATATGTGCTGAAAGAAAATAGAGAAGAATGTCATCTAAGCAAACATGATGAAAGCTGGTTATGGCATAGGGGACTTGGACATCTAAACTTTGACCACTTAATCAAACTCAAAAATGTCAAGGCAATAAAAGATCTTTCGAGAATATCAAAGCCCCAAGATTCAATGTGTAAACCCTGCCAAGTAGGAAAGCTAAACATGACACAATTTAAGTCCAAGAGCTTTACTTCAACAGAGAAACCACTCCAACTAGTTCATATGGATTTATGTGGACCATCAAGACAGGAAGGAACAGGGAAAGAAAACTACTTCATCCTGATTATTGATGATTACTCCAGACTTACTTCGGTTGCCTTTCTCAAGGAAAAAGATGAAGCATTTGAGAAGTTTAAAATATTTAAGGCTTTAACTGAGACTCAAGCAGGCAAGAGGTTAAGGGAAGTAAGATCAAACCGAGGAGGAGAGTTTATGTCAAGTGACTTCAAGAAATTCTATGATAAGCATGGGATCAAGAGAGAATACACAATCCCAAGAACTCCACAACAAAATGGAGTTGTTGAGAGGCAAAACAAAACAGTGCAGGAAATGGCCAAGTCAATGATGAATGAGAAGAACATTGGTCAAACCTACTAGGTAGAAGCAATACACATAGTAGTCCATGTTCTTAACAAAGCCCACCTCAGACCACAAAGTGACAAGACACCTTATGAAATGTTGTATGGGAGACCTGCTTCAATCAAACAATTCAAAGTCTTTGGGAGTAAATGTTACATAAAGAATAATGATGAGAACCTTGGAAAATATGATGATAGGGCTGATGAACGTATCTTCTTAGGATATGCTACAAACAGTAAAGGATACAGATGCTATAATAAGAGGCCGCATAAAATGGTTGACTGTATTGACATAAAAGTTGATGAAGGAATCCCAGCAAGAGAGGTGTACAATAATGAGTCTTCCACAGAGGACATAGCTAAAGTTGAAGATGAACAGGTCCAAGAATCAGAAAATGAAGACTCTGAATCAGATGAAGACTCAGATACTTATACAGACTCAAATCAACAGGCTCCTTAACACTCCTCCTCCAGAATTACTCAAAAGAATCATCCTGCAAGTCATATAATTGGTGAAAAAGACAAAGGTGTACAAACCAGGAGAAAGATAATTAAAAATACCTAGCAATGACATATAGCTTTCATATCCATGATGGAACCCAAGAACGTTAATGAAGCTAGAAAAATTGACCTTTGGGTTAAATCAATGAATGATGAACTTGATAAGATCGAGAAAAAAAATACGTGGGAGATGGTTCATAGACCGGAAGGTACAAATATCATTGGTTCCAAATGGATCTTTAAGAATAAGTTGAATGAGTAGGGACAAGTTGTCAGGAACAAAGCAAGATTGGTCTATAAGGGCTATGCTCAAATAGAAGGACTGGATTTTGATGAAACATTTGCGCCTGTAGCACGGCTAGAAGCTATCAGAATATTTCTTGCCTATTCTTGTCATACAAGGTTTAAATTCTATCAAATGGATGTCAAGTCATCTTTTCTAAACGAAGATTTAAATGAAGAAGTCTATATGGAACAACCAAAGGGTTTCGAATTGTCTGATAACCCTGAATTAGTATGCAAGCTGAAGAAATCATTATGTGGGTTAAAACAAGCTCCTCGTGCCTGGTATCACAAACTAGATACGTATCTCAAAGACAAAGGGTTCAAGAGAGGAACAATTGACAACAATTTGTATATCAAAACAGAGGGTGATGATTTGCTCATTGTGTTGTTTTATGTAGATGACATCATCTTCGGATGTAATAAGGACTCATTGGTAAAATGGTTTGCTTCTACCATGGAGTCTGAGTTTGAAATGTCTATGATAGGTGAACTGTCATTTTTTCTTGGTATGCAAATTACTCAGAGGTATGAAGGGATGTTCATTTCTCAAGAAAAATATCTAAGAGAAATGTTGAAAAGGTTTCAAATGGAAGAAATTAAACCTATGGGCACACCTATGGTTACTGGATGCAAATTAAGCAAGGATGATGACTCACCTAATGTTGATCAAAGTTCATATAGGTCAATAATAGGCAACCTGTTGTACATCACAACATCTCGCCCAGACATAATGCATGTTGTTGGAATGGTAGGAAGATATCAGTCTGCACCTAAACAAAGTCATTTGCTAGCTGTCAAAAGGATATTCAGGTATTTGAAAGAAACAATGACTTATGGTCTGTGGTATCCCAGAAATCCGAATTTTCAGTTAATTGCTTATTCAGATGCAGATTGGGCAAACTGTGTTGATGAGAGGAAAAGCACCAGTGGAGGAGAATTCTTCCTGGGTGACTCGTTAGTAGCATGGCTTAGTAAAAAGAAAAGTTCCATTTCTTTATCGACTACAGAGGTAGAGTACATTGCTGCTGCTACCTGTTGCACTCCGGTATTATGGATGATCCAGACACTTGCAGACTAGGAGGTAAAATACGCAGCACCGATCCCAATTCATTGTGATAACACTAGTGCCATCAATGTATCTAAGAATCCTATACTCCACACCAAGACCAAGCATATTCCCATAAAATACCATTTTCTGAGAGAGCAGGTCACCAATTAGGTTGTTAAGGTTCATTACATTCCAACCACAGAACAAATTGCAGACATATTTACTAAACGCCTAGCCAAGACACCATTTGAATATCTCCGACGAAATCTGGGTGTGATCCCATCTTACACCTAAGAAATTCCATCCTATTAGGGGGAGTTTTATACTGATTGAATATCTCATACCTCCTAAAATTACTGCAACAGCTCAGGGGGAGCATGTTTTCTTTGACATTGACATCAAAGGGGGAGAAAAAGGAGTGGTCTGGACTGGATGCTACAGTTGGAAGTCCAAAAATATTAGCGCAGTCATTCAGGGTTTCCATCAATGCCAAAGGGGGATATTGTTGGCATGTTTACAGGCAGAGTGTGCTTGTCATTGATGGCAAGATCAGAATCTGCAACGATGGAAAAATAGGAACAATGTAAGCTCAAGAGGATTAGCGCAGAGTCGCACGAGGTGTGCACCAGGGATGAGGTTAACTCATTGCCAAAGCTCGAGAAAGATCAGAGTGATCGAATGGTAAGATCAGCAGTGTAAGCTCAAAAGGAGGAAAACAGTCAAAGCATGACAGAGGTTTACAAAATTTCGTATATCGGGGAATCCAAAGGAAAGGGATTCAAACACACAATATGTGACATCGTGAAAAGATCTGGACCATTAGATCACCAAGGACTGTGGACTGTTGATCAGGCATGAAGAAGCTATTTCGGAGTTTCACAGATCAAGAAATCCAAAGGAAAGGGATTCAAACTCACGATATGCGACATCATGAAAAGATCTAGATCGTCAAATCACCAGGGACTTTGGACTGTTGATCAGGCATGAAGAAGTTGTTTCAGAGTTTCGTAGATAGAGAATTCCAAAGGAAAGGGATTCAAACTCACAATATGCGACATCACGAAAAAATCTGGATCGTCAGATCACCAAGGATTGTGGACCATTGATCAGGCATGAAGAATGCTCATGAAGTGGCAAAATCGCGATAAATATTTGGACCGTTGGATCCAGAGGACACATGGAAAAAGATCATAATTTCATTGAGTGGAAAGTCAAAAGAGTGAAGTGCTCGTTTGATTGGTGAGTGGTCACATCTAGTGGTCACATTGTCGAGAGCTAGAGAGCAGAGCTAGAGAAGCTAAGCTCTATTTCGGAGTTCATGACATGGAGAGTCAAGAGAACTCATCACAAAATACCCGAGATGTGAAAGTGCAAAATGACTTTTCAAATAAGACTGTGGTCACAACCAGTGGTTACATCGGTGGAAGATAGAGGAAGGAGCTAGCGATGTTAAGCTCCATCTCGGAGTCTTGGCAATCATGACTTGGATCATCAAGACCCTTAATCACAGGAATCACAATATGCAAGATCGCGATGAGATATAGACCGTCGGATCATCGGAGATCTCAACTATTGATTAGGCTTGATGAAGTTTATAAATTCACGAAATACGAAGTGCCTTTTGGCACAACCTGTGGTCATCGTTGGTGGTCACATGAAGGGAAGAAGCTAGCAGTGCTAGGCTCCATCTCGGAGTCTCGGTGATCATGACTTGGAGTGTCGAGATCCTTTATCATAGGAATGCCGAGATACGAGATCACGAAATCAAAACCCTGTTTAGCGCTCGGTCACAGCCAGTGGGGCATATGAATTAAAATGCAAGACCCTACAAACTCCATCCAACGATGCAGGTGAATTTATGTATGATCGAAGGGATACTATTTCTCTTAACAGTTAATCGAATAGTGGTGATTCAGTTGCTGAAGCGGTCGTTGGAGGTTCACAGTGTAACTACTAGAAACCACTGATGGTTTTTGCCAGAGGACTCGAAGAGACTTCTATGTGATTATCAGAGGAGCTGAAGGAATCTACCAGTAGAATCAAGACTGTTCATAGAGGCAATTGACAGATGGATCTAACTGCCAGAGAAGCTGAAGAGTTGCCATGATGAACAGGTAGAGTACTTGACATAAGAGAGCATGCAGAAGCATGGTGGGATGGATGCACAAGGTGCACAAAGACTATAAGTATGCAGAATAGAGAAGAGATGGGTGTTGCTGTGGTTGAGAGGGATTCAAGAGTGTAGAAGGAGGAGGGTATAGCAGCTGAAATACAGTGAAGAGGAATGGAGCATTGGATGGACTTGGTGCATAGAGCATAAAAGGTAGAAGCACAGAAAATGCAAGGTATTTGTGGAGCAAGATAGTGAGACACTAAAGGGAAGGCTGAGGAGCTCTCATAGAGAAAAACAGATGATAATAAATCTGAAGAAGATGTAGACAGAGAGACACTGATATAGGAGAGCAGAGTAGCATAGCAGAACAATGACAAGTCTGGTAAGCCAGTGATAAATATTGTATCAGTGTCATAAGTTTCATTAGCAAATATTTATACTAAGGGTGGAAGGGAGGTGCTAGGGAGGACTATTTTCCTCAGAGGTTCAAGTGGGTGCTTGAACATAGGGAGTTGTAGCTTCCATTTGGTTGCAACCAGAGAAACCAGGGTGGCAGGGTGGTGCAAGGGAGAACTCTCATTCTCTGTTTTACAGGTTGGTGCCTGTATGATTGGAAGTTGGTGCTTCTATCTAGTTGGTGCTGGGACACTTGGGGAGTTGGTGCTAGATAAACATAGGGAGTTGGTGCTTCCTTTTAGTTGGTGCTACTAGAGAAACAAGAGAGTTGGTTCTCTCAGCAAGTAGCATCTTGCAAAACAGAGGTTGCAGCCTCATTATGAGTTGGTGCTCATATGTATGATAATGTAAAGAATGTAAATATTACTTATCATATAATGAAGAAGAGGCTTTTACCCTCTATGGGTTTCCTCGGGAAATATTTGTCTCTGTGTATCTCATATGTGTGATTGATGTTGAATGTGCTATTACTTATTTCCCTTCATTATTGTGATTGTCATTGAGTACTTTGTAAAGAGTTTAAAATAAGCATAACTGTTTAAGCACGGTAACAACTAATTCACCCCTCCCCCCCTCTCAGTTGTCCAACAAACTTCTGGTCAAATTGATTTTGTTGTCAGAGTTGAAATTTTAGTATTTATAGCTTGTTATAATCATTGAATCTTCTAATTGAGTTTCTAATCTCTTCTTGTCAATATGGTATCTAGTTTCAAATTGGAAGACAGGTTGGACGATGCTACAAGGTTTCAAAGGTATGCGCTTGCATATATTATCTAAGTTATATCATCTAGAAAAACATGAGTTTGTTTGCAAGGAAAGTACTAGAGATCTTGTCCAAGATGTAATATTGGATTCAATGCATTCAGAAGAACAAGTGCACCTGCCATAGCAGTTGAGGCTTCAGGTTCCAGGTTTGATTAAATTGTTAAGCTTCAAATTTTTGTATATCAAGGGTGATAATTGCTACATTACAATTTGTGAAGGCAATCTTTGAAAGATTATATTATTGCAAGGTGCAATGAATACTCGACAACATATGAATACTATTAATATAGATTCTTATTGTACTTGTTCACAAGTTAAACTAACATCTCCTCTAGATAGATATTTCCTGTTTTCTCTTGTTGTTCTTGTTTAGGGCAGGTATCCTTGTGAAATATGTTTGATGAAAAATCCTTCCATAACTGTCATAAAATAATTTTATAATGATGACACAACTTCCATATTGGAAACAATCAGAACATATAGAAACAAAATTAAAGAGACTCAGAGGAGTAAGAATCAAGGGAAGTCATGAATCAAAAGGAAACCATAATAAGTTTGTGACACTTTGTAGAAAGCAAAGAGAGATGAAACAAATAGAATCATGGACTCTCTTAGATGGAGAGAGATGATCACATAATTCCAAAATATGAGCATGTATATTTCTCATTCAGGCATGAAGCTAGGATTAGGAGGGAGATAATCCCCAATGATATGATCCATTGAAGAAGAATCCTTAAAGACTATGAAGTATCTATCCATGTTCTTCATTGGAAGTAGCAGTCATGATAAGAAGCACATGTTCAACTTGACTCTAGAAGAAGTCTTCTTCGGAAAGAAGCCTTGAATATCCTTGATTGCCCATCTACATTTATGTTCTTATGGTGGAAGGAAAAATTTGGAGCCTTCAAGAAAGAAGGGAATGTAATCAATAGAATATTCCATGGACTCCAACATTGAAGAGAAACATGAGGAAGAACATGAAGATTCCAAGAAAGAAAGAAAAGTCAGAAAAATAAATTGAACTAGTTTGAACCCACGAGAAGCAGTTAAGAAGAAGGAATGGAACAAAGTTGTGATGAAGAACAACGTATGTGAGAAATTGTGAAAATACTTAATCATTGATAGATAAGAGGCGAGACTCAAGGATAGAGGGTTCTCCCAGTAGGAGGAAGGTAACTACGATGAAATTGTTTTCTAGTAACCAGATATACCTCTACCTGAGCCATTATATCTCTTGCAATATCCATGGGTTGGAGTTTACATCAGATGGATGTAAAGACTATTCTTCTCAATAGAGTAATTGAAGAAGAAGCATATGTAGAGGAACCTCAATGTTTTAAGGTATGCTATAAAGAGACCCTTGCATGCAAATGGAAGAATACCTTGTATGAATTCAATAAAGCTTGGTGCAAAACCTCTAATGTACAACAAAATCATGGTGAAAACTTCCAATGACAAAGGAAGTATATTGAAATGGTTCTTCAAGAAGTCCAGGATGATGGATTGCAAATCCATGGAAAAACTCCCATGATGACAGATATGAAGAAGTTTAGAGACTTCAATCTAGTAGATTCATCTCTGTATTGACAATTGATTGGATCGTTAATGTATTTGGAGAATACTCAGCCAGACATTTGTTTTGTGGGACGTTTAAGTTATGATATACAACTGCATGGATTTATCGATTTAGATTGGAAAGGGAGTGCAAATGACAAAATAAGTGATACTTGGATATATTTTAGTTTGATCTTTGCCAAGATGTCATGGGATAGTAGGAAACTGAAGTCTGTTACACTCAACACTACAAAAGAAGAGAATATTGCAGCTTGTGATGCTTGTACGAAAGCAGTGTGGCTTTGTAAGTTGGTTTTTGGACTGTCTGATCAGGTGCTATATTTGACCATGATATATTGTGATGTTCTAAGATGTGTGAAGCTTTTAGAGATCCCAATGTTCCATGATAGGTCGAAGCACATTGATATCAAACATTATTTTCTCTTTGATAAAGTCTAGAGGGGGGAAGTGGTTCTCCAGTATATCTCCACAACTAAGAAGATAACATATATTTTGGTAAAGCCTCTATCCAAGATGAAACATTTGCATACTTAAGGGAAAAGCTGGGGCTCATGGAGATAAATTCTTTATTGAAAAGGGAAGTGATTAATCCTATATTTGGAGGGAGCACTTATATGTTATTGATTTATGGACATTCATTTTCCAGTTCAGAAAATGGTCCAGGTTGGGAAGTTCCTTTCCAATCCGGAAAGTGGTTCGAGATTTCAAACGGATAATCATTTTCCAGTTCGGAAAATGGTCCAGATTAGAAAATAATTTTCGTAATTAAAATAGTCTGATAGCTTGTTGATGTACCATAGACTGTGATTCCCCTTGTGTCCAGTGTGGGGGAATGGTCTAGGACATTCATTCCTTTTGGAAGTCACTCTGAGTAGTGGTTAAGTAGAATGGTCCACCTCCATAGGAAGTCATTCTTTCAAAGTTCACAGTTGTGAGCATTTTCAAAGAATGGTCCATTTTGGAGGTTGGTGCATGACAATCATTTCCATAGGAAATGGTCCGAACAATCATTCCCTAGGGAAGACTCATTATCTCCAGGTTGCACTGTGATTAGTGCATGAGTAATGGCCCAATTAGGTGAATGGTCCAGGTTCAACAATCAAGGACATGCATTCCCTAGGGTAGAATAATTATCTCTAGGTTGCACTATGATTAGTGGTCGAGGAATGACCCAGTTAGGTTAGTGGTCCAAGCTCAGAAATCAGGGACAATTATTCTTCTATGCTTGGAAAGAATAGTCCAGATATCCCATGGTTGATGTTTTACTTTCTGAGGGCATATTATCTTCCAGATATGATAGACGTGAGGGAAAGAATGGCTGAGATGACTCAGTTTGTATCATGATATTGCTTATGCAAGTTGATATCAGACGATATGATTGTTGTGGATATTGTATGTCTCTAGAAAATAGTTGTATGCTACTGTGGTGGATGCGTTCCACTAGTTGTGACTATGTGTCATTGGTTAGTAGTTGTGTGCTACTAGGAGTGGTTGTGTACCACTAGATATTAGTCATGTACTACTATTGATATACACAATTCTGTTCTATTGGATGTAGATTTTTAATGACTAAAATCAACAAACTGAAATTATGTCAAACACTTAGCAACCTAGAGATAACTATCTTCATAAACTTCATAAATGAAAAAACCCACATTTAGAAATTTCCATAAGAAAAAATACACATTGCTAAGCAAAATATGTAGCGGAAAAACACAGTGAACAACAACCCAATAACACTCAGAAATTTAGGCAAATGTCAAGGAAACCTCCAATGTGGGGAAACCCAACGAGAGAGAGAGAGAGAGAGAGAGAGAGAGATATTATTATTATTCTTCAAGAAAGTACAAAACAACAACAAAACCACATTTACATCCAAGGAAAATACCTCACAACACCAAATCTGTCCCACATAAATATGCCTCGTTTTCCATGCCAAAACCATACTATTGTATGACCACCTCTGTACCTTGTTATCCATGCCCACAATTAGTTGTATGAACTATTTTGTACGACCCAGAAACAGTGAACAAAAAACTGAAATCCGCCTCGAAATCCATGCTCGAGGCTATCTCGATTTCCATGCCAAATACATATGGTTGTACAGACTGTATGGAATCATACAGACAATACAGATCCATATAGTACGACCTCCCACAGAAGAAAAAAAATTCGGCCCAAAACTCACAAAAAAAAAAAATCGGGATTCGTGCCCTCCTTCCTTGGAAAACATGCCCTCTTTGCTGCTCACTTTCCTCTCTCAATCATGCTTAGAAAATATCTCTAACTCTCCTCCCGATGTCCTCTCAACATATCTTGCACACTACCCAATGCATTCTTTTATAATCTGAAAATGACATTTCCCCCCCAAAGTGTCTTTTCACTTTCCCCAACCCTAGATCCAAAGGCCAATATTAGATCTTTCCTTTTTCAAGATCAAGGGTCATGATCCATTCCCTCCAAAATGGATCACTTGAAATATTAAATTGATTTCACTTTATTACATAAGTTCTTTATGAAAATAAAGTAACTTTAAAAATAGAAGGTACACTTTATTTAAAAAGTCACTTTAATAAAAGAACCACTTAAAACAACTTTATAAAAACTATTACAAAGTTAAGTTCCTGGTAGTGTAAGCATTAAGGTAACATCCGCATACAAGACAAAACATGTGGAGTACCTCTCGAACTAAAAACTAACACTCCCTCTTAGTGAGGGAGGTACTTCTGCTAGCACCACCAGAATTTGTCTCCATCTCAACAACTACCATAATTGCTCCCTCTGTACCAGAAATATTTGCTCCCTCTGAACATGAAGCCACTACTCCCACTGCACTAGAAGCCTCTGCTACTACCTCTTTTGTACCACAAATTGAATACATGATCCTAGGATACTGCACACTCTCTTAAGAATCCAACTGTGTCGACTCATGCCTATTGAGTCCCTTGAGAGTCCCAGAAGAAGATTGAGTTCCATGTAACTTCTCTCTCTCCCGTGCTACTTGCCAACTCTCCAACATAGAATCTGAGTACTAAAATCCACTGGACCCCAACACAAGCCTACCCAACAACCTATACAAGCCCTCATACTTGACACCAAGCATTACTGTTGTGTCAACAGTTTCTCCCAAAGGATACAAAAACACATGTCCACTATTGAAAACAACTCCAAATCCACGCTCATCCAACTGAGAGAAAATTGAATGTCAACTATGGAACATATAACACCTCACCAACCTCCAAAAGACCTATTGAATCTAGTTGGAATCTCATCCTTCCAACCCCCTTTACTGCGTGTTGTGGGCCAGATCCATAATTCACGCTATAGTTTGAGTCTATCTCTATAAGATCAAGAAAAAATGACCTCAACCCGATCATGTACTGAGAAGAACCATAGTCCACAAACGTAGATTCAATGTCTTCAAACACTAGGAATCCACTGCCCATGGAACCAACCATGAGAGAGAACTCCTTCTCAAATCTCTGAGCAAACTCTACTGAAGCTAACACCTCTGGTTCCAGTTTCTTCTTCTTCTTGTTCGGACATTGACTAGCATAATGGTCAGTCTTGTGACATGCAAAGAATTTCACCTTGCTCATGTACTTCTTATTTTACTTTACCACAAGAGAAACATTCTTTTCATCTGCACCATCCAATGCCTTTTCCTGAGACCCTTCCCGAATCTCCTCTTGCGTAAAATCATCCCATAATATGCTCTAGTCAAGGAGCTTCTCTCTCCCCACCATGCACTTGACGAAAAATTCCCACTCCTTGGTGAAGCCTTTGAGGGCTATCCACACCAACTCTGAGTCAGGAATGACTTCTCCAACAGCTCCCAACTCGTTCTTCACCTATGCAACCCGGGTGAGGTAGGTGGCCACACTCTCTCCTTTGACCATCTTAGCTCCATGTAACTTTGATCCGGATTATTTTCGGCATGAAATGAGAGAAGAGATATAATAAAAAAATGCACAGAGATATTGCAGATATTCAATAATATAACATAAATGTATCAAAGAAGCAACCATAAACACATATATACAGTAATACACGATTTCTATTAATCCGAGAAATGTACACAGACTGTAAAAATACAGAGTGAAAGACTTGCTAGAATGATGGCAGCTTATCTCTGAGAAGAGATGTGACGGCTACTCGAATTCACAAGAAGATGATTAAAATGAGGCTCTGAAGGCCCTTTTACAATAAACATGAATTCCAAAAGTCCTAGACATCCAAAAATCTAACCCTAGGAGATGAAGCACCAAAAGTCATGCGGGCCCCGTTTGGGTAAGTGAGTACATCAACTTCCCGGGGTCGTAACTTTTGCATACGATCTTCGTTTTAGGTGTGTGATATATCGTTGGAAAGGTATTGTCGAGGAGATTAATTTTTGGGGATCAATCATTCCTTTGTCTATAATTGAGGACCTCGATCTCGAAAAACCTTCATTTGGACCCTCAAAATGGCCCCGGAAGTTAAAACCTTCTAAAATTAGTAAATTGCCAAAATTGCCAGAAACATGTTTTGGGCCAGTTGGAGAAGGTGGGTGGCCACCAATATCCACCTGGATCAATCCTCCCTCCTTAGGAAGAAATGGTCTCCATTTCATTGAGTTCCCAGGGGAGAGGGGAAAGCGATTGCTGAATCTGAATCTTGGTGATCTGCTTGCCTTGCTGGAGAAGTGGCGTTGCTTAGCTTGTTGAAGGCTATCACAAACCTTTGGCTAGAAGGTTTGGAAATTTTTAACCAGTCTGGCTATTTTAGATGACTGTGTGCAGAAGGAATCTTTTTGCTTTGCTACAACCTTGTCGACCTGCTTCTGTTGGATAAAAGGTGCTTGGGCCGAAGCTGTGGTGGGTGCAGTATCCTTCTGTTCACCCTTTGAACAGATTGTGGAGAAGATGAATTTTGTAATATGAGATACTACCTTGCAACACTGTTTAGGTGGGGTAGTAGTTGGAACTACATTTGGTATCCTATAGAGATGACCCCCAAGAGTAATAATGACACTACGAGGTCGTGACTCATAGATAGCATGGCGTTTCCACATATATGGCTGGCCCAAGAGAACATCAAAGACATCTAGTGGGGAAACATCACATAATAACTCATCCTTGAAGGGTTGGATTCCATATGACAATCGACACTACTGGCTGACACGAAGATCTCGTCCTTGGCAAAGCCACCTGATGCTATATGGTTGTGGGTGTGGTGTTGTCGACAATCCCAACTGTTTGACGACCTCTACTGAGATGAGGTTCTTCTAGCTTCCACTATCAACAATAAAATGTAGCGGGGTCCCATTCACCCACATCTGTGAATGAAAAAGGCGCTCCCCCTCTTCTGGATCTGTTGGTTCTTCTTGTTGAATTGTTGCGGTCACGACAATAGCAGTGGGGTCTGCATCGATGATTTGTCTTTTACCAGTATTTTCAGAATCAAATTCTGAATCAGGGTTTGACTCTTTGTCTTTGATCTCGGCCACCAATGACTTTTTTGAGCGACATTCATCGGTGTTGTGCCAGGGGCTTTTGTGGAAATCACACCATTTTCCGGTGTCCTTCTTTGTCTTCCCGTGACCCTTCTTTTCCTGTGGCTTGGACTGGTTTTCGGGAGACTGTTTGTTGGGGCTGTCTTTGTCATACTTTGGTTGTTGTGGATTTGCAGACCCAAACTCCTGTTTGTTCTAGTGCTTAAATTTCTACTCAATTTTAACAACATATCAATAGGCAACACCGAGTGATGAGATGTCCAAAAAATCCATTTTAGTTTGGATGTATCTATGTAGAGCCCCACGGTATTTCAGAGCCAAATGTCGCTCGGAGTCTTTGATACCTAGCTTGGTGCGCAAGGTATGGAAGGTATTGGTGAACTCCAAAACTGCTTGGCCCCTCTCTTGCCACAGTGTGGTCCATCTCATGTACTGGTCCTCTTAGTTGCCAATAGGGTAGTATTGTTCTTTTACCGCATCCACAAAAAAATCCCAAGTGGGATCGACCCCATATATTCCAGACTCCTCTGTGGAACTTTTCTCCCAGTAAGTTTCCCACCAATGTTTGACATGAGGGAGAGCTTTAAGGAGTGCAAAGGTGAT
>ML793822.1:359769-408194 GCA_009831015.1 Picea engelmannii
AACAAGAGTTCTCCCTTGCACCACCCTGCCACCCTGGTTTCTCTGGCTGCAACCAGATGGAAGCTACAACTCCCTGTGTTCAAGCACCCACTTGAACCTCTGAGGACAACAGTCCTCCCGAGCACCTCCCAACCACCCTTAGATATAAATCTTTGATACTACAACTCATTACAGTGAAATAAATTTATTCAATGGCCTACCAATCTTGTTGTTGTTCTGTTACACTGCTCTGCTCTGTCTGCATCAGTGTCTTCTGCACACCCCTTGCATTTTCTATTCTTCTCCATTTTTATTCTCTCTGTGCCATATCCTATCTGTGCAACCTTCCTCTACTATGTATTTCTACACCTGCGCTCTGCCTCCTTGCTCACATTTCAATCCTTCTACACAGCTACCATGATAACTCCAACAACAATGGCAACACCGACTCCATCTCTTCTCTGCACTCTGTACTTATAGTTTCTGTGCACCTCGTGCATGCAATGTGTGCCACACTCTACATGCTCACACCGTGCCCATATTCTCCACCTCTTGAGTGCTCTGCCTGATACTCATGGTAACTCTTTAGCTTCTCTGACCCACTTCACACACGTTCAACATCACTGGGTGTTATGCTGAGATTCCTCAGCCTCTCTGGCAGTTGAGACTCTTCATCTTCTCTATAACAGTCGAGCTCATCCTTTCTGTTTCAATTACAAGATATTTTTCTTCCAGAATCGCCCACCATGCACAGTCTGTCTCCTTTTCTTTTACACCCAACTCACCGATGGTTTCACTTCGCCTTTTCTCCGCCAAAACAATAACACCTGTCTTAGCAACTGAAACGCTAATTGATTTGTCATTATCAGTCCATTTCTCTTAAAAAATTCATAACAGAAGCGTTAATGTGTGGGGAAGAACAACAACCCTCCGATCAATACTTGATCCAACGGTTCAGATCCCATCGGGATTTCACTCATCGCAATTTTGGCATTCACAGTGTCGAGATGCACATGTACTCGGAACCCCCAATTCTCCGATCCTCGATGTGCTCCTTTCCCGAGCTTTAGCCCCTTCTAGCTACACAATGGTCCATGTGACCAGCTATCACGTGACCACCACCATACCTCTCGAAAATGTGCGCTAGCCCTCCTAGCTAGACGATGATCCATATGACCTGTCTCCGTGTGACCTTGGTCATATCACTCCATCGGAGTTTCGACACTTACGATGACATAATGTTTATGTCCATGGAATTCACGATTTCCCGATTAGCGATGCGCTTTAGCCCTCCTGGCTGACCCTGGTTCACGTGACCATTCCCCGTGACTGCATCCTTATCTCTGACAGCTGGCCTCCACTATGCCACCGTCCTCCTTCGCTGTTGTGCTGACATCTGGCCCCTACTTATCGGGGTTTCATGGATCGCGATTGTGAATTGCACAAAACTCTTGTCAACGGGATCCCCGACATCCCGATGAACAAAATGCCGATGGCGCCTTGATCTTCGACACCTGTCCCTCAGATGGACGATCCCGATCCCTTCGGGATTTCGAGACTTTCGATGTCAATTGACTTTGTCATTTCAAAGTCCCGATCGCCGATGCCTCTACTGACGTCACACGTGGTTTGACACGTGTTAGATCCTACCACGTGTCACTCTGATTCGTGACTTTCATATGCCTGAAGTGTTGAATCTTCCTGACACCTGTCATTCCCTGGTTGTGCCATGTGTCCCTTGCTGATGTGGTCTGCTGTCGTGAGTTGGATCAACGGTTCAGATGCAATCTTGGCTCAACGACTACGATTGAATCGCAATATCGCGTTTCGCGATTTCAGAGTTCTTGATGTCAAGAGATTTTGGCATTACAAAGTCCCGATCCCCGATACTCCGATACGAGCTGTGATCAACGGTCCAGAGCACTTCTTATCCAACGACTGTGATTAATTCGTGATTTCGCATATCACGAAATCAGGGTTTTCGTTGCATTGTGTTCTTTGCGTATTGAAATCCCGATCCCTGAAACTCCGATGAAGCCTCCTGTCTACAAGTGGATGGTCCCGATCACTTCCAATCTATGGATGACGGGTATCTGCTTCCAATTTGACAGCTCAGATCACTTCTTCTGCATGCCAACTCCTGCGCTTAACATCTGCGCAGCTTCTCCCGATCCAACAGCTGCCGGGATTTTCGAGTTAGATCCGACGGCTCTCGGTCTCTTTCCTGAGTTTCCTGCACGTATAAGAACGCTATTCCTCCTGAGCTTATTCTCCTCGAATCCTTAAAGGATTCCGACATCTGCATTCGATCATTCACCTCTCTGACCCTTCCATCTTCACTGTTGTACTTAATCCATCATCACTACTGTACTTGCCATCAATGACAAGTCTATGATGCCTGTAAAACATGCCAACAATCCTTTGTACATTCTTCCTACACCCATGCCATCTTCATTGTTGTACTAGCCATCAATGACAAGCATATGCTACCTGTTAAACATTTCCAACAGGATAATAACCCCATAAGACAAGTAGACTCAAGAGAATATTTAATATTGAGTTATTAGCCTCTAAAATAAGAAGTTGGCCTAGATAGGTGACAAAGAGAACTATAAATAAGAGGACTCTAGAGATCATTTGTCACTTTTACTTTCACAACTGCATAAGACTAGTAGTGCACAATTTTGGAGAGGGAGTGCAGCTACAACTATTGCAACTGGGATTTTGGATTTTGGTTGGAATTTCTCTTTGTTATGGTTTGGACTTACTGCTTGGTCTTTGGTTATTCTTTCTTGGTGCGCTACCATTGGAGAAAGGTTCACTACCTTTGTTGGCTATTGGTCTTCTTCCATAATTATTCTATCTGTCAAGGTTAAGGTGCTCAGGGGTGGCCTTTGTTCCTATGGTTGGGTGACAATATTGCTATATTCTCTATGGAAAAATGAGCACATCTCTTTAATTCTAACATAAAGGAGGAAATAAAAAAAATGCCTGAAATTTGAAAGCTAGCGAATACTCTATGTAAGCATTGTCTACGAGGAAAATGGACCAGGACCAAGTTCAAATCAAAGGAGTACTCTACGAAAGAACCGTTGGATATTATGTATACTGATCTATGTGGACCAACGAGAACAAATAGATTAAATGGTGAACAATTCTTCATGCTATTAATTGATAACTACATAAGAATGACTACAATTTTGTTTCTCAAGAAAGAAGTCAGAAGCATTAAAAAACTTCAATATATACAAAGAGATGGTTGAAACAGAGACAAAATAAAAAATCAAATGTTTGAGATCAAACAATGGTGGAGAATTTACATCAAAGGAATTCATGGATTTTTGTGGAAAACATGGAATGAAAAGGAATTTCTCAGAATCCAGGGCACCTAATCAAATTGGAGTGGTTGAAAGAAAGAATAGAAAAATACAAGAAATGACCAGAACCATGTTCAAATATTCCAATTTGGGTGACATCTTTTGGGCATCAGCAATACATACAATGGTTCATATCCTAAATAGAGGAATGCTTAGAATAAAAAATGATAAGACTCCTTATGAGCTATGGAAAGGAAGACCATAAAATGTTAATCATTTTAGAGTATTTATAAGAAAGTGCTATATCAAAAGAGAAGATGACAATATTAAAAATTTTGACTCCTGAATTGACAAAGACATATTTTTTGGGTACTCAAGCAAGAGCAAGGCATACAAATGTTTCAATCTAAGACTCAATAGAATAGTTGAAAGTATCAATGTACATATTGATGAGAAAAGTGTATGAAAGGACAAAGAAGAAAGAAAAGACATGACAGAGAAGGAAGGAGAATAGGATTTGAAAGAAGGAGTTGAAGAAATAGAAGCAGTAGGAGAAGAAGAGAAGCCAGAAGCAGAGAAATAGGAAGATGATCGACAAATTTTTTAGATAGCTCCCAAAAATGGTAGCTGAGGAATGCAAAAAAATCATCCACCAGAGCAGATAGTTGGGAATAAATATGCAGGAGTTAAAAGCCGAAGAAAATTATGCTCACCATAACAAAGGCATATAGCATTGTTGTCCATAGTTGAACCTAACCTTTTTGAAGAATCCAAGACTGATGAACACTAGATCAAGGCTATGGAAGAAGAACTAGATCAGATAGAGAAGAATGAAACAGAATAACTTGTTCTAAGGAGTAAGAATAAGAACATGATTGATGAAAAATGGGTATTCAGACACAAGCTGAACGAGGATGGATAGGTAACCAGGAACAAAGAAAGGTTAGTGTGAAAGGGATATGCTTAGGTTGAAGGAATATATTTTGAAGAAACTTTTGGGCCAGTTTCCAAAATGGAAGAAGTCAAAATGATATTGTCTTATGTATGTTCTAAGAAAATCAAAGTATATCAGATGGATGTAAAATTATCCTTCCTAAACGAAGAACTAGAAGAAGAAGTCCACATCAAACAACCAGAAGGATTTCTAATGTTATAAAAGGATGATTATGTTTGTAGATTGAAGAAGGAACTGTATGGACTCAAAAAATCCCACAGAGCATGATATACAATATTGGACAGGTATCTACAACAACAAGGGTTTAGGAAAGGAAACGAAGACAACAATCTCTACATAAAGGTAAATTAAGATGATATATTGATAATTGAAGTTTATGTTGATGACATTATTTTTCAAAGTGATGATGACAAGATAAGTCAAATGTTTTCTAAAGACATGCATAATGAATTCAAAATGTCATTACTTGGTGAGTTTTATTTCTTTTTGGGAATCCACATATGTCAGCAAGATAAAGGTATTTTCATCTCGTAGACAGGGTATATCAAAGAAATGTTAATTTTTTTTGGAATGTGTTGTGATAGGCACTACAACCCTCCATTTTCTCTCTTTTATCTTGCATAACCCTTGGAAAATGGAGCCCCTCATCTTTTTATCCCAAGATAAATTGTTTTGGGTATCTATCTCTAAATTAAGATCCTTAGAAGAATAATGTTTCTCTTATGAAATCATGTTTAAATGAAAGAATTTGAAGACTTGGTTTTTAAATCCAAACAATGGAAATAGGCCAAGTTAATAATAACTCCTTTGATAAGAATCAAAGGAGTTACTTCAAACTCCTTCGATTCAAATCAGAGGAGTTATTTCCTTCCTAATTGATATCACTTGTTATCACTCAAGTTAACAACTCCTTCGATACGAATCAAAGGAGTTATTTATAACTCCTCCTATTCATATAAGAAGAGTTTCTCCCATTGACTCTAATATTATCAGAGATTGTGTCTTTAGAATCTCCAACCTCAACTTCCCAACCTACCCACATTTAATGATGAAATGGCCAATAATATATATAAACAAAGCATAACAAAGGTTATTGTTATCTCTACGAAGAGACCGAGTGAGAAAGGTTCCAAAACATCCATTTCACAAATCCATTCTATTTGAGTTGATGACTTATGCGCACCCGCCACGTGGCACTAGGATTCAAGTAAGAACATATTTTCTCTTCCTATTTTTTAAGGTTAGGGTTAGGGATTCTTTCAAATTCCTACCTATGATTTTTTTTTCCTTTTTTCCTCACATCAATCCGTTAGTTCTCCTTGATACCATGTCTCTGGTTAGCTCTGCAATCATCATATTCCAACTCAATTTTCACCCTCTTACCATTACCGTGACATTCCTCGATCAAAAACGTTGTTCTAGACGACCCTAATAGCGACCAAAAAAATATTCTGACCTTAGAACAAAGATCTCATTCGAGGCCCTAAGACTTGCATACGTCTTTATAAGCTATGCATTTTTCGATCGGAAGAGGTCTTGGTAACCCTCCCAATGAGATTGAAAGAGTTCAAAGAAAATACTCTGAATCTACGCTCATTCACAAAGAGATCATTATTATTTTATATGTATATGCCATATCCTAGATTTTGAAGAACATCGACATAAGAAGTAGTATCTACAACACAATAAAGGAGCCTATAACTTCTTTTATACTATAGTTTTAATCCAAATGCTATCACATTGAGGAGGGAAGAAAAATAATGTATGGTAAACTCCTTAGTGAGTTTGAGTATACACTGAAGGATTTGTTCCAAAAATGGTATAAGGAAGACAAGCAGTTTAAATACAAACCCAAAATTTGGTACCCCATGAGTGCCCTAAGAATACCCTACCGGTATTTGGTAGCCATGATGTGTAGGTTATATGGGGAACCCGATGAAACAAAATTCCCCTTATCATACATGCCTTTGATTTATTAATACTACGTAGATGTGGGGACTTCATTCAATTGGTCAGACATATTGTCCGAGAGTCTCATGGCTGCCATATCTAGAGTAAAGCAATCTGCAAGATACCAAATATAATAAATACGTAGAACAGAAATAAAATGCTAGAAATGGCAGAATAATAGTAATATAACCAACATAATCTCCACAATAACACATAAACAATATGAGAACAACAACTGAAATAACACTTTGATTCAGAAAGCAATGTTCACAGGCCTCTTCGAGGGGGCAACCTCCAGTCGAGCAGCGCTCTGTTACAATAATCTCCAAGCTAGGGTTTTCATACCCTCGACCCTTATTTATACTAAATATGTCTATTAAGAGAAGCATCTAGAGGAAGATCTTTCTAGAAGCAGAAGCTTCTATTAGGTCTTCTTACATCTGCCTTATTCTATTTTATTAAAAGGCCTTCTTAATATTGACCTTTATTACATCCGAATACATTGATCTACCTATGTGCGGGTTAGGACCTTAACATGTCCACCCCCTTAAAAACAACCTTGTCCTCAAGGCTTGAGATGTGGAAACTGCTGCAGAATGGTAGCTGGTTCCCAAGTGGCATCTGCTAGAGTCATATCTTTCCACTGTACTAGAACTTCCTTGATGGTTCTTTGATGCAGGCGATGCTCACGCTGGTCCAAAACTGCTTCTGGCTGTAGCCAAATGGATCCTTCCTTAGCTAACTATGGAAGGTTGGTTTGAATTTGGCACCTGGTTCCAATCACCTTCTTCAAGCATGAAACATGAAAAATAGGATGTAGCTTCAACTGATTGGGTAGAGCTAACTGATATGCGACTTGTCCCACATGCTTGAGAACTGTGTAAGGACCATAAAATTTGGGTGCTAGCTTCTGATAATGCTCAGCCTTGAGGGAAGTTTTCTTATATGGTTGCAGTCACAGAAACACCTGATCCCCTTCTGCAAATTGACGTTCAGAGCGACCTTGATCTGCTTGTTGCTTCATGTGATTCTATGCCATGACCAAGTTCTCTTTAAGGGTACGAAGAATATCCTCTCAGACTGTAACTGCTTGGTCAACTGCCTAGACCTTCAAGGTACCCGGTAAGTATGAGAGAACTGAAGGTGGCTTCTATCCATATACCGCTTCAAAAGGAGTCATGCGAGTGGTTGTATGGTATGTAGTGTTGTACCAGCATTCGGCTAGGGGTAACCATTGATCCCACTGGTGTTTTTTTTCAGAGGCAAAGCACCTCAGATATGTTTCCAAACACTTGTTGACAACTTCTGTTTGACCATCCATCTGGGGATGATAAGCTGAGCTGAGATGCAATTGTGTGCCTTGTAGCTTAAATAGTTCTTGCCAAAAATTGCTTGTGAAAGTTGGGTCACGATCAGAAACAATAGAGTGTGGCATGTCATAAAGCTTGAAGACCTGGTCCATGAAAATTTGAGACACCGTGGATGCAGTAAATGGGTGGTGAAGAGCGCAAAAATGAGCATACTTGGAAAGGCAATCCACCACCACCATTATGATTGATTTATTCCCTGATTTGGGTAAGCCTGTAATAAAGTCCATAGAGATATCCTTCCAAATAGCAAGGGGAATTGGAAGTGGTTGGAGGGTGCCCGAAGATTTGACTGTTTCTCCCTTGTTGCGTCGTTGACACACCTCACATTTAGTGACAAACTTACAGATGTCCTATTTCATACCATCCCAGATAAAAGAATGTTTGACCCTGTCATATGTTTTGGTGAACCTTGAGTGCCCCGCTGTGGGTGTAGCATGAAGCTCAGAAAGTACCGTGGATTTGAGCTTGGATTGTTTACTTAAATACAAGCAGCCTTTGTATCGAAGCTCATTCTGGAGCCAATAGTACCCTGGGGAAGCCAGAGCCTTGTTCTACAATTGATGGATTAGATGCGAACTTTTGGGATCTTGAAGCCATTCCTGGCGCACATCTTGGAGCCAATCGGGTACAATGAAGGAAAGAGAAAAAATGGATCCTTTGTCTTCATATTTCCGGGACAGTGCATCCGCCATGACATTGTCTTTGCCCTTCTTGTAAATGATCTCATAATCATATCCAAAGAGCTTAGTCACCCATATTTTTTTCTCCTATGAGGAAATGCGTTGTTCCAGAAAGTACTTGAGGCTTTGATGGTTGGTATTAATTTGGAAGCATTGCCCCAAGAGATAAGGACGCCAAAGCTCAATGGCATGCAGAATTGCCAACATTTCCTTTTCATAAATGGGTTTGCCCAGATTCCTTTCAGACAATTTCTTGCTAGTGAAGGCCAAAGGTCGACCTTCTTGCATAAGGATAGCGCCGATTCCTTTCCCTGAGGCATCACATTCCAACACAAAGGTCTTTGTGAAATTGGGAAGGGCCAGAACCGGAGTGGTGCACATGGCTGCCTTCAAGGTTTGAAAAGCTTGAGCAGCTACTGGAGTCCAAGTGAAAGAGTTCTTTTTGAGGAGAGACCTGAGAGGTGTTGCAATCTTTCCGTAGTTCTTAACAAACTTGCGATAATACCCTGTTAGGCACAAAAATACACACAAGCTTTTGAGAGTCTTTGGGTGCGGCCAATCTTGCATAGCTTCAATATTTTTCAAGTCCATCCTGATGCCATCCTTTCCCACCAGATGACCCAAGTATTCTACTTCCGAGGCACCAAAAGCACATTTAGACTGTTTCAAGAAAAGTTGGTGCTGAGAGAGTAGGAAGAGAACTTGATCCACATGAGTAAGATGGCCTATCCAAGTTTTTCTATCGATGAGGATATCATCAAAGAAAACTAAGACAAAATGACAGAGAAAAGGGCGGAAGACATGGTTCATGAGGTTCTGGAAGGTGGAGAGGGCGTTACACAAGCCAAAGGGCATGAACAAAAACTCATAGTGGCCCTCAGAAGTGTGAAAGGTTGTCTTGGGAATGTCTGCCTCTTTCATATGTATCTGTTGATAGCCCGAGTGAAGATCAAGTTTGGTAAAGAATTTGGCACCACTCAATTCATCCAGGAGGTCATCAATGACAGGAATGGGAAATTTGTCTTTGATGGTCAGTTTGTTGAGAGAAGGGAAGTCAGGACACATTCACCAAGAACCTTCTTTCTTCAGTACCATGATGATCGGAGATGAGTAAGGGCTCGTACTAGGATGGATGACGCCTACAGTAAGGAGTTCCTGGACCATTTTCTCAATTTCATTTTTTTGTGCAAAGGGGTGGCGATATGAATGGATATTGGGGAGAAAGCTTCATTGGACAAGGGGAATGGAATGATCATGAACACCATGGGAAGGAGGGAGTCCTTGGGGAGTGGAAAATACCATTTGATATTTAGAAAGGAGGGATTGGAGGTCTTGGGGCACTGGGGATGTCTCTGTGGCTTGTATGGCATGGAGTTGGGAAATGACACCAGAATGACCTTTTTTGAGTAGCTTTTCCATGTGATGGGAATTGATGACCTCAGGTGAACCAACAATGATGCCTTGGAATTTATATTGGTGGCATTCTTGGTCGAATTGCATGGTTAATTTCTGAAAATCCATGAGAATGGGACCCAAAGTCCTTAGCCAGTCTGCACCCAACACAATGTCACAACTACCCATGTCAATAGCAAACATATGGGATTTTAGGTGGTAGTCACCGATTTGTAGATCCACATTTTCACAGCGCCTGCCACATTTAAGAGAACCACCATTGGCAATCATGATTTGGAAATTGTTGACAGCATGGATGTAACAATGGGTTTCTTGGGCAATGTGGTGATGAATAAAATTGTGGGTGCTACCACTATCAACCAGAATGATGACCTTTCGATGCTTAATGTAACTGATTAACTTGAGGGTTTGGGGGGCAGAGAAGCCGGTGAGAGAATTGAGGGAAATGATCGGTTCCACTTCAAAAGGGTTGGAGGTAGGGTTTATGTTAGTGATTTCTGGTGACTCGGGCACAAGGGGAGTTTCAACATCCTCTTCCGGAATATCCTCAGAGATGGCCATAAAAAGATTTTGTTCCTTACATTTGTGGCCCGGGAAATATTTGTCATCACAATTATAACAGAGGCCTTTGAGTTGGCATTCAGCCATTTCACCCCTGGTCAATTTTCGGATCTTTAATGGGGCGGAGGGAGTAGTGGGGTTTACTGGTTTAGGGCGAAGGATAAAGGAAGGATTAAGGTTTTGAGAGGAAACAATTTGTTGTGCTTCTTTAGATTTTTTAGTAGCCTCCACCCAACTTGCAGGTCGAGCCATGAGGACATGGGCCCGAATCTCCTCCTTGAGGCCACTGATAAAACACTCTCGAAAGAAAGCATCAGTCATGCCCTCTGTTCGAAAATCCAGGCGCTCAAATGCAGCTATGAAGTATTCTACCGTTCCTGATTGTTTCAATTGTGTAAAATGGCCCAAATGGTTGGTGTCAGTGTCAAAGCGTTCATAAAGCTCGGTCACAAATTGGGTCCAAGCAATATACCCTTGACGGGAAGTTATTCTCCATTGCCACCATTGCCAGCGTTGTTGATCTAGATGGAGAACACCATACCGGATTTTGGCCAAGTCATCTGTAATGTTGTAGAGACAAAAATAATGTTCCATTTGGGTCACCCAACCAGTGGGGTCCAAGCCATCAAATTTGGTTACATCCACTCGCGAAAGGTGTATGTCCCGTTGAAAGTGATGGGGCTGAAAGGTATGAGAATGGGAAGAAGTTTCACCTTCAGTCTTTGTATGTGCGTCAGGAAAAGGGTCATCGGTAGGGATCTTGAGTTTGGTGCAAAGTGATGCAAAGACAGATTCAAGATGGGTGGTCAGTTCTTGTTTGACTTCCTCCATTGCAGACTGCTCAGATTCATTTATGGTGGTATTGATGGATGTATCACGGGAAGCAATAGTAGCACTTCTTTTTGGGTCTTGAGGAAACTAGATTGCAAGGTGTTGAAGCTAGACTCCAGTTCTTGGCTATGGGTATGGGCCATGAGGATGGGTGAACTGAAAAGGGAGCGGGTGGGGTCAAAAATTTTTGCAGAAAAATGATATGGATGAATGTGATAAGGGAGAAGATATGAATCTAATGGAATAGGTCTCAAATAATGGTGAAACAATTTCCATATATATATATATATATATATATATATATATATATTTTACAGCTGAGGGGTTATACTTCAGTCTGAAGAATGCTGCAATGCCGAAATCCCCAAATTCTTAACCAAAAATAAATGTGTATTTACTTGGCAAACCGAACACAGTTGCACGACAATAGATCTGGCCGGTTTAATTTGTTTATGTTTATGTTCTCCAAGGGTTAGGAATTCAAGGGTTCTACAGACAAGGGTTTGCCCTGTGCTATAGCTCTCTGATATACATGCGGGGTCCAACATTATTACTCAGCCCAATATATCATGGCACTAACTAAGGAGGATAGACCTTACCCTTAGCCGTACTACCCGACTACCCAGGTACTAGAGAGTATCTTCCCAAGTGCTTTTCTTGGTGACACTATAGCAGTCCAGCGACCGATAGGTTTATCTAAAGAGGTCTTCAGGAAATCTAGGCCGATCCATACACAAGTGTTGTCTGATGTGCTACCACTCAAAGGGGTACCAATAGGGGTTACAAGGGTGGCCAACAGATGTGCACTTAAGAACCACTTGTATTTCCTACGTGTATGAATCCCTCAACTACAGGTTTACGTGTGTAATGATAGATCTCTATGGCTTAAAGATGCTGGAATATGTCTCTACCCTGAAAAAAAATACCCACAATTTCTACCAAGGAAAGTGCTCTGATACCACTTGCAAGATACCAGACATAATAAATATGCAGAACATAAATAAAATGCTAGAAATGGTAGAATAACAGTAATATAACTAGCATAATCTCCATAATAACACATAAATAATATGAGAACAACAACTGAAATAGGACTTTGATTCAAAAAGCGATGTTCACAGGCCTCTTCGAGGGGGAAACCTCTAGTCGAGCATTGCTTTGTTATAATAATCTCCAAGCTAGGGTTTTCATACCCTCGACCCTTATTTATACTAAATATGTCTATTAAGAGAAGCATCTAGAGGAAGATCCTTCTAGAATTGGAAGCTTCTATTAGGTCTTCTTACATCTGCCTTATTCTATTTTATTGAAAGGCCTTATTAACATTGACCTTTATTACATCCGAATACATTGATCTACCTATGTGCAGGTTAGGACCTTAACACAATCCCAACCAGTAACATTCCCTAGCTTCCATATTTCCTCGTACCTCCTGAAAATAATTTGTACAACTCACAAGTACCCTAACATGGGATGGAGTTGGTTGCTTGGTGACCCCACAATCCACATATATTTTAAAGTGATCTGGGAGCACAAATACCATGTAGAGTACCAAAGGATATGCAAACACTTCCTTGCTCCATTATACTAGTTCATATTTTGCACCACTCCCCTGTGCATGATCGACAAATCCATAGTAGTTATAAGAAGGATTGAGGATTGGTATCTCATGGAGCAGGGTAATTACATAAGAATATATGGCACGTTGAAGCTACCACATCCACTTCCACGATTCATAAAAGACAAGATCGTCCTTTAGGAAGTAGCATATCAAACTATTATAAACAGAGTTGGAGGGATGCTGTATAGATTGAAGAAAGCAATTTGGCCCCCATTACCTCTGTACATTGGAAATTATTTCTTTGAAAATACTAAACAGTCCTAGGCAGAGGTAGATACCATTCTTTCCTATCAATTTTGGGAAGAGAAATTTAGGAGACATGATCCTAAGGGTATTGTCAAGGAACATTTCAATAACATCGGGCTTCCTTATGAGTATACTACAGATCTTTGGGAAGAGGAATAAGTAGACAATAATGTCATGACATATGATGAAGTAATTTTGAATAGGCGTGGCCAATCGAAGGGAAGAAATTCAAATGAGGAAAATGTAAGAGAAGTAACCAAGAAAGAGGCAAAACAAGAAGAATCTAGGAACATTTCCCCTATCTCCATCTCAATAAACTCGGGATCTATAGAGGAAGATGAAGAGGTACCAGTAGAGAAAAAGAGGGGGGAAAAATAAAAAGTTTTAAAAAATAAAAATGACATAAGAAAGAAGAAATAAAAGATTGAGGATGAAAAATCTAGACCTAAATCTGAGGCAAAAGAAAACGCTGCAACCAAACAAGAAATTAAGGAATGAGCAACAATAGAGAAACTAGTGAATGTGACGAAAGAATCAATAAACAAAGCTACTAAAGAAGAAACACAAAATAAAAAAAGAAGATAGAAGAAACAACACATGTCCCATGGAGGTGGACATCCTAAGAACATCTGTTGCAGGTACATAAATAGATTTGACAGGAAGTGGTTTAGGACTCTGGCTCTAGGAGCCATTTCAGCCAAGCGAAGTAATGGATCTAAGGAGCTTCACTTATGACAATAAGATTGGTAGGATCTTGTAGGAATGGGTAAAGAAAGTGCCAGTAACTGAAGGGGACCCTATACTAGTTTTTACCCATATCCTAGTCATAAGAGATGTTAGAGAAGACCTTGTGGACACAACTAAGGTTGGATCTACATTTATGATGCCAACATAGACAACATACAAATATTATGCCGATAAAATGAAGAAAAGGAGTCAAGGATCAGAGAAATAGAGGAAAGACATCAACAAGTAAAGATTGATGAGAGGAGCCTCCAAAGCTTCAAAATTATCACCGAAAAGGTTAAAAATGAGCTATCATTGACATGTACTCCCATATGCACCTCTTGCAAAATGTGGTTGCATTATTCACTGAGAAAAATAATCAAATACAGATGAATTTGTTTCAATACAACACCATTTGTGAAGGGATATCATACATAGACAGATGGATAGAAGAGAATCCATATGTGCCACTTGAGCTTTACCAGCCATCAAAAGCGGAGATAAAGACAAAATTATATGCACTAGACCATTGTCAGCAAATATTATAGAAGGCTGATAAAGAATTCACCAAATCCATGGAAATATGCTTGAGGATCCATAAAGATGCTAAGGAAATAGCCAAATCCCAAGACTAAATAAACTCCCAAGACTAAATAAACTTGGAAATAGCCAACTTGGAAATAACCAACTCCCAAGACTAAATGAACTTGGAAATAAATTGGTAACAAAAGAACTGGTAAATGCAGTACATGATAGCACCAATCGAAGGAAATAAGTAGTTGAAGAAACTACTTGTGTCTCCACAAACCTCATTGATCAACACTTGCAACAATTAATAAATCTTCATACCAAGGTACAAGATTTCATGATGAGATTGGTAAACTATATGGGAACTCTAGAGGAAAATATCGATTTTATCAATGCAACATTAGAAAAAATGATGTACATAAGAATTGAATCACTATATGATCAGTTGTAAGTTTGGACAACCTACCTGAGCAACAGAAATCCATGAGAAAAGGACAAAATACCTATCTTTTGTTTCGTCCTTTTCCTAACCAATCTCAATTTCGTCCCATTTTGTACACTTGCCATTAGAAATGATAAGGTGAACCATTTTTGTAACGTCTTATTCAAGAAGAAGATGAAGAGCCACATAGGATTTACTAAACATTTGTATAAAATAGAATAGAATCCTATTTGCAAGGGACTTTTGGCTTTTCAAGCAATGTATAGACTCAAGAAATGATTCAAGGACTTATACTTTGTTAATGAATATTGAGAAGCCCTCGGGGCCAGCTGTTATAGAAGGAATTATTGTATATGAACACATATGAGATGTGAACTACTTCTGGTGAAGATGGATACTCTTCCTATGGACTATACGAATGTTATGTTGTTACAGACTAAGTCTCATACAATCTGTGATATTCTTCATCTTAGAGTATTTCTTTAAATATCTTAATGCCTTGATATTTGTGAGTTGTTAATGTATGCATTATTGTAATTTAGACTACTCTGGTTATACATATTTGTATACAATTGTTTCTAATATTTCTCTTTTGTATCAGTTATATGTGTAGAAGCAGTGGAGGATTTGGTTTCAATTTACAACTTACTAATCACTTTAGTATGCTCCTACCTAGCATAGTTTAAAGTAGTTCAATGCTAATTTATCTTGTATTTCATACATAATCTACATCTACATATTTACATTGCATATCCACTCATCATCCACCCTCATCGGCAAATCGGTCTGCAACCGACCAAAAAAACAAATCCCTAAGAATAATAACAATGGAAGTCATGCCACCTTCTGAATGGGTATCCTATTCCAAACAATGTATACTTTAGTTGGGACTATGTGAAGGGAGAACCCCTTACTGTTATCGGGATATTTTGAACCCGTCAACAAAATTGGCACTAGAAGGAGGGCCATCTTTTATGGCTTACATACATGAGTTAAAAAATAAATGAAATTATTCTTCAACAAGTAATTACAATCCTCAGCCCACCCTATTTCCTCAATTCGAGTATGAAAAGGAAGTTATCTACGAAGACTCAAAGCCTAATTTTGGAAGTGCCTTTGGTAGTGCATACATACATAATGAGACTTGGTTTCACATGCCATGGGAAGAGCTCCACGAAAACTGTAGGATTATACATTCTTACACAAGGTTTCTTGGAAAGTTACCTACAACCTCTGAGTTCCCTAGGAGGAAAGAAACCCATGTAGAATGACCTAAAAAAGATCCTGATTTTTATGTTGACTCCGTAGACGATCTCATTGAAACTTCTTTACAAGAAGTTCCAGTACCTTTGAACAGGGTCGCATGTTTCCTTATTTAACATGAAGAAGAATAGGAAGACTAACAACCATAAATTAATTTATAATAATTAATGGCATAAATCAGGGTCTAAAAAAACGTTATACCTCGATGGAGGGCCCAATGAGATCTCAATATGGCTGAACAATTGCATGAAATTCCAATGAAATTTGATAATCTCCTTCCAAAATTTGACCCAGATAAACCCAGGTGCCTGTAAGATCATGTGAATAATTTCATTTTAGCCATACGTCTTCTAGGTGTCAAACATGATGAGATAGTTTGCAAGCTATTTCCTTACACTTTTTCTAGGAAATCCTCTACTTGGTATTTCACCTTACCTTCCGGGTCTATTACTGATTGGGACAATTTTGAAAGGCTCTTTATGAGAAAATTTGGAGAAAGAAAAACAACTATGTCTCTACATAATGAATTAGGGGCTATTAGAATGGACAAGAGAGAAAGAGTACAAGACTTTAACCAAATATTTCTCAATGTATTAATCAATTTTCCTCATGATTAATCTCTCACTAAGTTGCTATATATTGAATATTACATAGTTGAATTAACCCCTTCCATAGGGATGTTTGTAAAATGAGCTAACAAAAACACATTAGCACTCAAATTTGATGAAGTTGAGACTATGGAAAGAGATTTATCTACATATGATCAACACCCATGTTATAAAGAAACTAATTCAGCTAGAAAGAAACCATTGATTTTAGTTAAACCACCTGATAGGGAGTCAAAGGACATTGACAATGTGGTCAAAATGGTTAAGAATTTATCTAATGAAGTTGCGGTCCTTAAAAATAATGGCAATGAAGGATCATTGAATCCACATACTTTCCACCCATTCTTTAAGAAACCATATAACCCACCACAATCAACTAAACTACCACATTTTTTTTTCAAATTAGATAGCTTCAGTAATGATAATTTTTTTACTTATCATTAGAAGAATCACCCAAAACAAACTTTCCCTTAGTCAGTCAAATCTATGACCCTAGTGATAAAACAATTTCTAGATCAACATAGTTTGGATGATGAAATCCATGAAAAGGCTCTTGCTGATGTTTCTTATGAAGCTCCCCCAAAATATGTTATTCTCTTTTGGGACTAGTGTCCAGAATTAGACGATGAGCAGATTGAGAAAATACTTTCTGAAGATACTCAAGTTGTCAAAGTTGCTACTCTAAAACGTTATAACTTACACAACAAAGGTCCAATACCTCACACTCCTTCCTCCAAATAATATAACATCCCTCTTAGGAAAATAACACCACCCCCTATCCTTCCAAAAAAATGACGTGACCCAAGGGAAAACTAATAATAAAACTGGAAAAACCATCTTAGCAAAAAATGATAAACCAAGCACATCTGGTTTATCCATGAATGACACTAATATTAACTTGACAACAAATAATGAACAAGTAGTTGAGTAAAAGTTTGGTCATACTATCAACTACCTTGACTACAATGTAATTGAAGACATGAAGAAAAAAAAATCTAATATTTCCATGTTATATATATGTTCCTTAACCCAACATTGAGAGCTCCTACATGACACTTTCAAGCCTCATGATACCCAAAAATAAAATGTCCCTGCTACTGAAAGAATAATCCCTAAAAGAGATGCAAAAAAGATACACAAAGTGGAGATAACAACAACTATAAATGAAAAAATCATAGGCTCATTTTCAAAGTTTCAGGTACAACCTTTTCTTCTCACGTATGGAATTTTTAATTTCAATGTACATAATTGTTTAGTAGATTCGGGTGCCTCTTCTAATATCATGCCTTGATCCGTTTTCCAAAAAATAAATGTTGTTCCACAAATAATGAAAACTAGGATCATACAATTAGATAGGATATATGTTAAAGTGAAAGGTGAAATTATATATGTTTTGATTAGGTTATCATCCAACCCTAGGATTCATCAGACTATAGAAATAGTTTTTGTATACATACCAAAGAGATATGGTTTTATGTTAAGTAGAGATTAGTCAACAAAACTTGAAGGTTATTTTTCTATTGATTGTTCTCATCTATGGCTTCCTCATAAAGTAAAATCCAATAAAATTCGTGAAAACAATGGGGCACACATGAAGCACACAATGATGGAATCGGAAGGTAAGAAAGAACCCATAGGATTTTCCCATTCCTTTTTGGGTAATTAATTTTTTTGAAATTGACTATAGTTTCTATGAAGCACAAACATCTAAGATACCATCAAAATTACAATCAGGACTCTACCCACAAATCCATAATAGCGCCTATCTAGTACTAACTAGCTTAGGATTTAGTTCAACTAAGAAGACCAAAATTCTTGACATGTGGACGATGTTCTTTGATGGCTCTAAAACACAGGATGGAGCCAGAGTAGGATATGTTCTAATCAATCCTAGTCAAGCAAAAATGATAATATCATGCCACTTAGAGTTGGAATGTACCAAAAACACTACTAAATAAGAAGCCTTATTTCAGGGACTTAAAAAATCCATTGATCTCCAGGTTAAATATCTTAAGGTATTTGGTGATTCCAAAATTATTGTTCAATAAGTAAGAAACACTATTCATTTCTTGTCTCCGCATCTAAAGGCTTATCAACAAGAGGTATGGAATTTTCTTTATTCGTTTGAAGCATTTAATATTTCTTCTATACCTCGTGATCAAAATATAGATGCAGATCTATTGGCCAACACAACATCTAGATTTATGCCCCCTATTGATGGTTTTTCATTTGAAATGATGTTCAGGCCCTTCGTACTGGACAATATCATGAGTTGGAGACTATTCTATAGAGACTCACATATTATCAGCTTTCTTACTAGTTCAGACACATTCCAAGATTCAGTGATTGATGATGAGGTACATCAGCAAGAGTTACAAACTTATTGATAAGAGACTAACAAGATAAAGAAAATTGTGTTTCGAAGAATGTTTTGACTCTTGATAAATTATTTGATTTACAATCCAAGTTCAGGAGGCCAACTAATCTGACTACCAACAGTTCTACTATGATGCATTTCTTGGTCAATTTGTGAACATTTGAGTGGCCTAAATATGGTAAGCTGGGAACCTATTGTTCAGATAAAAGAACACATTTACAAAGAGGTTTAAGAAGTATTGAGATATTTTTTTCTAGACATATGATGATCTGACCACATATGACATGCATATAATACAACACCTAATTCCCATCAAGGAAGATATCAAACCATTCTAGCAAAAGCTTATAAAGATACATCCAACTCTCGAACCCCTTATACACAAGGAACTAAAAAATTTATTGGATGCCCGAATCATTTTCAGAGTTAGACATTCAAATTGGGTGTCCAATATGGTTCCCATAAGAAAGAAGTCGGGAGAAATCAGGATTTGTATAGATTTTAGAAACCTTAATCATGCTTCCAACATAGATAATTACCTAGTTCCCCCAATGGAACAATTACTACAACTTGTCTCTGGATCTAGACTATTCTCTCTATTAGATGGGTTTTTAGGATATAATCAGGTTCTTGTGGTGGAACCAGACCAATTGAAAACCACCTTCCAAACCAAATGAGGAACTTATGCTTACATACAAATGCCCTTTGGTCTAAATAATGTAGGAGATACCTTCCAAAGGTTAATGGATATTTATTTTAAAGGATTGATTGGTGAAAATGTGGTAGTCTACCTGGAGGATCTTAGAGTTTATTAAAAAAAAATAGGAAGACCATCCGAAAGATATGATAGATATTTTTGAACGATGCAAAAAATATGGGATTTATCTAAACCCCAATACAATTGTCTTTGCTATTTCAGAAGGCATTTTGTTAGGCCACGTCATTTCTAAAGATGAAATTTTGGTGGACCCAGAAATAACCAAGGTTGTTCTACAAATTCCTCCACCACACAACAAGAAATCTATGCAAACGTTCTTTGGCAGAATCAACTTTGTAAGAAGATTTGTTCCATATTTTGGAAAGATTGTGAAACCACTTCGAAGAATGATTAAAAAACATGTTCATATTAAGTGGACACCATTGATGAAATAAATGTTTGAAAATATTAAAGATGCTATAGCCAATACTCCATATTTACGGAGTCCATATTTCTCTAAAGATTTTTTGCTGTATAAATTAGCATATGGTCATTCTTTAGTAGCAGTGCTCACCCAAAAAGATGAACAAGGGGATGAACATCATGTCGCATTTATGAGAATTGGGTTACAAGGTGTTGAACTGAGTTATCTTGTAGACAAGAAAGATTTTGTTATCCATAAATACATCAAAATATTCAGACCTTGTATCCTTAAAAATCATACAAAAGTTATCGTCCCACTTCCAGAAGTAAGATATCTATTCATTGAAAGAGAATTGGGTGAAATACAGGGAAATTGGATGACAACTCTACAAGAGTATGACCTTGAGTTAAAAACATTAAATGTTGTAAAAGGTCAACGCTTATGTAATTTGGCGACACGAGGAGTTGATGTTGAAAAATAAGAGGAAGATGGTTGGTAAGATGAACCAACAATGTATGCTTAATAAGTCCCATATGTTCCAACCATTGAAGGTTCATATTACGATGTTCTCAAATATTACTTACAACATGGCACTACTCCATATCACCTCAAAACTAAAAAGAAGAAGGAACTACGACTGAAATCCTCATGGTATCATTTTTTACATGACATATTGTTAAGAAAGAACTACGACAGAGTGTTATTCATAGGCCTTGACAAAAAAGATGTCGATAATGTCATGAAAGATATGGACAATGGACCAACTGGTGGTATTTTTTTGGGAGACACAACAACCCAAAAAGTGTTGAGAGTTGGATACTACTGGCCTACACTCTTCAAATATGTTTGTTACACATCAAAATTACTTAGCTGGATAAGTGTCGCATGTTCCTCTCAATTGTCGTAAGTGTCGCATCTTCCGTACAACTTTCGCAAGTGTCGCAAGTTGGTTACAAGTGTCGCAAATGATGTTCAGACATACTGCCATGACAAACAACACTAAGGAGACACTTATAACGTCTCATATGCTTGATCTGAAGAAGGAGAACTGGTTTAATGAGGTCAAATAACTCTTGACACCTGAAGAGAGCCTTGAAACAAAGGTTTTGAGGAGGAGCGCTCCCCCATTTCAGCCCTAGAAGCACTGGCGCTCCCCTAAAAGGATTCAGGGAGCGTTATAACACTCCCCAACCCCCTCTGAAGGAGCGTTGCTCATCTTGAAAGCACTGGCACTCCCCCAAGGCTTACCAGGGAGTGCTACAGTGCTCTGATGCCCCTTCTAAGGGAGTGCTGCCTAATCTGAGGCAGTAGTTGGCCCATTGAGGAGAATAAGGGGAGGATCTTTCGAGATTAGAAGGCAGTTGTGTTCAAATTATTGGTTCCATCAAGAGATCCCTAATCTAAGGAGAAGGTTCCCAACTTGTTCTAAAGATAAATCAAGAGGTTAAGCTCCTCTTAACCTATATAAACAGGCTCTATGATGGTGGAAAGGGGGAGGAACTGAAGATATGAAACTTATGATATTGGAGGAAACTCACAGTCAGCCAAAGGAGAGTGATCAATGAAGATGCTATTATCCAGGTTGTGGATCTTTTAGGCAAGGGTTAGACGAAGAGGACTTGACGAAGCTGTCGCATTCGCATCTATGATTGTAAGTACTGCTGTCATTTTTCTCATCAATATGACACACTTGGCATGTTTCTTTCTAGTTTGTGTCTAATGTCACATGAACTTATCAATTATTGATAGATCTGTTTTCAAGCTAATATTAGTAGAGTAGGAAGTGGTCGTATCTTGCTTTGTCCACAGAACTCAGTGAGGAGCAAAGGATTGGAGCGCAACTCGGAGCGTGCAGGGACAAACATCGATAAAAGGTACTTCTATCATCCTTCCTTCTCATGTATTAGTTTAGATGGATTTGAAAGTAAGTCAGTGTCCATGTTAAGCATTTTCTGTCTAGAGTTAGGGTCAAGCTCTTAGAGGCGATCTACCTGTCCGCAGGGAGATTTTCCTACAACAATGTTCATGCATACTCAAGGAGTTGCGAAGCATGTCATACAGGTATGGGCATGGAACACAAATTTGTTATTCCTGTCCAACCTGTAGCTGTAGAAGAACCCTTCACAAAATGGGGGATACACATAATTGGTGAGATAAATAATCATTAGTCCAAGAAAAAAAAGTAAATTCTGACCGCTACTGATTATTTCACACGACGGATTGAAGCAATACCTTTAGTCAAAGTGAATGAAGAGGTATTAATCAACTTTCTTGAACAACACATCATCAGATGGTTTAGAATCCCTAACTCTTTATGATCCGGATTTAGGAGCGGAACAAACTGATTATAGAATGAATAACATAAAAACATCGATAGGAATAATAACACAAATATTCAGTGAACAATATATTCTATTAAATAATGAAATAGGCTAAAACTGTAAAAGTGCATAACTGAAACTTGCTCAAATGGTGGTAGCTATCTTTGAGAAGATATGTGGCTTCTACACACATCCATCTGAGTAGACTGGATAAAAACGAGGTTCCATAGGCCCTTTTCATATTACTCATGAATTCCAAAATTCTAGACACCCAAAAACCTAACCCTAGAAGGTCAAACACCAAAATTCATGTGGGCCTTATGGGTAAGTTGGTGTAATTTGGTACCTCAACTTCCTAGGGTCATAACTTTTTCAGACGACCTTCGTTTTAAGTGAGTGATAGCCCATTGGAAAGGTATTTCAAAAAACTACACATTTCTTTGTCAAAATCTGACTTAGTCTATAGTCTATCTGTGGCGAGTCAAAACAACAATGTTTAGGGCCTCAAAACAACCTTGAAAGTACAAAAAGATGTGTTTTTATGAAAACATACAAAATAGGCCAGTTGGATTAGGCGAGAGGCCACCCGTATCCACCTGGAGAATGTGTGAGGATTTAGACATCCCCATAAGTGTATAAATCCCAATTATAAAGTATTACAAAAAGATGTGTTGAACAAAAAATGGACACGAGGAGCCAGTTGGAATAGGTGGGTGGCCACCAATATCGATCTTGATAAATCCTCCCCCTTTATAAAGAAATGGTATCCGTTGTGTTGATTTCCCCCGTAATGTGAGGAAAATTCGGCTAGATTTGGCCTTGGGTGAGCCACTTTCCTTGGTGTAGGAGTTTCGCTGCCTTGACAACATGATAAAGCTGGATTTCCTGCTGGCGAGTGCCCTTGACCTGTGTGTCCACTATCTGATCAATGGATGCTTATTTTGTTAGCGACATTTCTTGTACAGGGATGTTTTCCTCTCTGATTTGAGGCCTCTGATGTAAACGCATGGAAGTAGGATTTTGTAAGCCGGTCAGGTGAGTTTTATTCAAAGGCCGCAGCCATAAGCGTCGAGCGCGGCACACAAAAGAGATTCATTTCAGACCCAAGTCAAGCAAGCGACCACTTCGATTTCAATGTTCAGGATGCATCCAGGAAATCAGATCAGCGGTAGGCGGGAAATTGCGATTAGCAAAGCTGCGCCGAGGTTAGCGCATTTGATAGCGCCCATCCATTCAAAGGGGACACCTGGCGGCAAATTGAGCCATCTCGACGTTTCGCCCATCGTGATTCTAAAGCGCAAAAGGCAGCTCTGTTTTATCCCGATGCGCGAGGTGTTGAGAAAGTCTCGGACCCGGGCCCACCGTAGCATCAGGATGATTCAAGACCGTTAGATCTCAGAAGGACGCGTGGCAGCAGATCGAGCCGCCTCAACGTTTCGCTCATCGCGATTTTAATCAGCGAAGGTTAGCCCTTTCATATTCGTGAACGTCGAAAGTGAGAAGCTGGGGCCCACGATGCCACGAAGAATTTTCAGCCGTCCATCAAAGAGGGATGAATGGTGCGTGATTGGGCTCCATCACCTCCTCGCCCCTCACAACTTTGAAGATCAAGGACTAGCTCCTCCCCATCCACGAGACGCGAAGTGCCGAAGCTCCTGAGCGTATCGTCTCGGCCACTCCCTAAGGAAGCAGTTAATGAAAATAAAGCGGGTGGTTGAAGCCTCCTTTCAGTCATTAAGTAAGGGGATGGAGGGTCTGGCAAACCGTCTGCCCGAGGAAGTCCTATGTATCAATTTTATCAAAGGAGCCATGCCAAAGTCTTCAGCTTGACAGAGAAGTCTACACACGCTATCTGAAGACTTATTGGCTCAGCTACCCCCCTTGCTGGAGCCACGCGCAGTTAAGATGGCGTCTGCCATAGGTGCACGATCATCCAGTTTGCATGCATAGACTGTCAGAAGACATGCAGATGCAATGTTATTAATGCAGTATCTCGTTTTCATTGCTGTGTTTTGTTTTGAGTATATGTAAGAATTTTCGCCATTTTTGTAAGGATCGATGGTTGAGCAGAGCTCTCGGTTGTAAAACTCTAATGAAGCACTATTTTCTGGTTATTTCAGGACTCTTGAGACTTCTTGCCTGATGGATGTTAGTTCTTTCCATGTCTTTGTTTACACTGTATTAGAGCAACTCGAAATTGGAGGATCCAGTCGAGTTGTAGCTGTTATAGGATGATGTTGTAATGGATCACTGTAATAGTTACGGAGTCTCTAATCAGTTCCTGTGATTTCCTTAACGCTGAATGACTTGGAATTGGAGGATCCAGTCAAGTATTCCCTTTAGTTTCTTGAAGCCCTGAACCAGGAGGATCTTGCGTTCAGAGTTTTTCCCCTACAGACCACCGAAATGCCTATTGCCTGAGGTAGTTTGTTCATTTTTCTCCTAAGTCTTCCACCTGCTCATCTTTAAATCAACCCCCTGACTGAAGTTAGATTAGGACCTCAATTCTTCCCTGCATACTAGAACCAGTCCTTGAGTTGGAGTGATATCTCCTCGAGCCTTTATCTCCATTTGATCATCCCTTTATAAACAAATTGTGACATTAAACTGATGGGTGTCGGGCTCTGCCCCTGCAAGCAATCCAGGAGTGACTTCCGACGCTAACATGTTCCATGTAGTCAAATTTGACCTCTGTTGGTGCCAGCTCTTTAGTGATCTCAGAGGTGTCCAATAATGGTGGGAAATATGTCCCAAAGAGGTCCAAATTGAATACTAGATGCAGACCAAGGAAGGGTGGAGTGTTGAACTCAAAATCATTGCTAACCACAACCTTAGTGATAATGTAAGGCCCATAATGAAGTGGTTAAATCTTCTGATGGGGCCCAATGAGATGCTCCTTCTCTAAATGTAATCAAACTTTGTCGCCAACCTGAAACTAGTGTTGTATCCTGTGTTTATCATGGTGCTACTTGTACTTAGCATTGGATTTCTTCAAAATCTCTTGGACCTATTGGTGGATGTGCTGAATCCGCTCAATGAATCTGGTGGATTTTTCAACCACAGACTAATCAGGGGAAGAGTTTGTCTGTGCAGTGGCAAGAGTAAGTGCAATGTCAATGGGTCCCAAGTGTTGGAATCCTAGACCCACCTAAAATGGGCTATGGCCAGTGGAACTATGGAGAGATATATTGTAACTGTGTTGTACATATGGGAGACTCTCATCACATGTACATGGATTCTTAGAGTTGTACATGCGTAGTGTGTGCACAATCATCCAATTGTCGACCTTGGTTTGACCATAGTTTTGGGGGTGGAAAGAAGTGGATTTTGTGAGCTTGGTTTCCAGCAAAGACTAGAGACTTGACCAAAAGGTGATGAGGAACCTATTTTATCGGTCAGAGATGATAGTCTGTGGTATCCCAAAGTGTACCCAAACTCGTTCGAAGAAGAGATTGGTAGTGTCGACCACTATGAAAGTCTTCTTACAGGCTGTGAGGACATGGCCATCTTCAAAAATTGATCAACGACCACAAACACACAATCATTTTCATGCTTGGTGGTCGGAAAACCATACATGTAATCCATGGAGATGGACTCCCACGGCTTATCAGGAATAGACAGAGGGCTGTATAAGCCTTGCTTCTTGATGGCCGACTTGGAAATGGCGCAGGCAGTGCAAGATCTGATATACTTGTTGATGTCCAATCAAAGTTTTGGCCAATAAAAATGTTTCTGAAGGAGGACCACAATTTTTTGTATTCCAAAATGTCCTGCCACCCGACTGTATTGGGCTTCCGAAATCAGCTTCGCACGCTCGCTTGTAGGAACCCAGAGATGGCCCAAGTGGCATAAGATCTCATCTTGAATGTGAAAATCAATGACAGTGGTTCCTATACCCAAGAGATGATATGTGGTGGACAAGTCCAGATCTTGCTGGTAAAGTTGGGGCCACTTTGATGTTTGATGTCCACAGGAATGGAGCACAGTGGTAAGTGAAGCCATAGGAGGCCGACTAAGGCAGTCAACGACATGATTGGAGATACATGTCTTATACTTGATGTTGAGATGGAACTGCTTCAAGGAGGTGGACCAATTCTGATGGCGATCATTCTGCAATTTCCCCTATGTTTGTATGAACTGCAGAGGCTTGTGATCAGTGTGTATGATCATCTTTGTCCCCAGAATGTAATGTTTCCATTGACGACAGGCTTGTACAATGGAATAAATTTCCTTATCATAGGTGGGGTATTTATGAACATCATCGAAGAGTGTCTCACTATGGTATGCCACCAGATGCCCATGTTGAGTGAGAACTACACCCAAAGCATAGTCAAATGCATCAGTCTCAATCTCGAATGGTTGTTGTAGATCGAGCAAGGAGAGTACGGGAGATGAGCACAAACGATGTTTCATATCTTCAAATGCTCATTGATTCTCCTTCCCCCATACTAACTTGTCCCTACCACTGCCCTTGGTCACCTGGTTGACAACCCAAGCAATATGGGAGAATCCCAACACAAATTGTCTATAAAACTTGGTGAGTCCTAAGAAGCTCTGAAGCTCAATCAGTGTGGTTGGGGCTGGACAATCACGTATGAATTGGATATTCACTGGATCAACATGTACCCCATTCTCATCAACAATGTATCCCAGGTATTGGACCCTGTTCATGCCAAAAGAACATTTTCCCAAGTGAACATCAAGCTTGTGCTGCCACAGAGTGCTCAAAACCTGTTGAATATGCCGCATGCGATCCTCCCACATTCTATTGAAGATGAGGATGTCATATAAATATAATACCACAAACAAGTTGGTGAAGGGTCTCAATACGTTGTCGATCAACCTCATGAAAGTGGTTGGTGCATTTGTTAATCCAAAGGGCATGACTAGCCATTCGTAGAGACCTTCCTTTGACTTGAAGGTTTTCTTCCAGACATCTGTTGGTTTGATGGGAACCTGATGGTAGCTAGACTTCAGGTCAATCTTGCTGAAGAAATTTCCCCCCTTGAGTTGGTCAAGAAGGGCATCAATCCTAGGAATGGGATAGTGGTTCCTAACTGTGATTTTGTTTAAGGATCTGTAATCAATGCAAATTTTCCAAGTCCCATCCTTAGTTATAATCGGGCTTCCACAATTCGGCTTCCGCAAGGGGGGGATATCAGTCTGATGTGACCCTTTTGAAGAAGCTCTTGGATCTGACGCCTGATTTCATAATTCTCCATTAGAAATCATCAATAGACTGGTCCATTAGGTAGAGGTGTATTGAGGGTCAGATCAATTGGATGCTTGACTTGGTAGTGTGTCAGTTCCCCTGTAGGTGAGACAAATATGTCTTTGTATTCTTCCACGATCCCATCCACTTGCTTCTGCTGCAAAGAGAGGTGTTGTGTAGAGGCCATGGATGTGGAGACGAACTTCTTCTTACTGTGAGCATGTATCACAAAGAATATGAACGTACTGGTCTATGAAATGACCTTACTACATTGCTTAGTAGAGATTAAAGAAATAATAGTAGGTGGTTCCACCTATGGAATCATGTACAATTGTCTACCCAAAGTAATAATAACACTGCGGGGTCTAGAATCATACACAACATGACACTTCCAAAAATATGGTTGTCCTAAAAGAACATGACAAACTTCAAGGGGAGAAATATCACACAGTACCTCATCTATGAAAGACTTGATGCCATAGGACAGACGAAACTATTGGCTGACACATAAATCTCTTCCTTGACGAAGCCAACCGATGGTGTAGGGTTGGGGGTGATGTGTCATTGGCAGGTTCAACCACTTGAGGACCTCTAGTAAAATCAAGTTCTTCTGACTACCAATGTCGACAATGAAGTGAGTCGGAGCCCCCTTAACCCACATATACGAGTGAAAGAGGTGTACGCCTTCCTTTGGTTCTTTTGGTTCGCTTTGCCAGACTTTGGTGGTAGTGACTGTGGCACTGGTTTAAACATCGATAATTTTCTTCCCTCCTTCAATATTTGACTTAGAATTAGAATCATCCTCTGACTCAGAAGCCTTCATCTCAACCACGAGGGACTTCTTGGAGCGACATTAGTTGGTGTTGTGCCAAGGACTTTTATGGTACTCACACCATTTTATCGTGTCCTTATTCGTCTTCTCGTTGCCCTTCTTATGTGCAACTTGGACGGATTTTCCTGAGGGCAACCATCATGACTTGGTCCCTACTATGTGGGTTCGGGTTGCCTTTTCCTTGCTTCGGCTGTGAGGGGTTTGCAGATCCAAACTCTTGTTGTTTCTGCTTAAATTTATGCTTGATCTTGAAAATGTATCTATAAGTTGTGCCCAATGAGGCGATGTCCTGGAACTCCATTTCTATTTGAATGTATTTATGAAAAAAATCATAGTATTTGAGCACCATATGCCACTCAGAATATTTGAGACCCAATTTGGTGCAGAGGGTATGGAAAATATTGGTGCATTCTGGCACTTTCTGGTCCCTTTCTTGATGTAGGGTGGTCCATCTAGTGTACTAGTCCTCGTAGCTTCCAACAAGGTAGTATTATTCTTTAATGGTGTTTTTGGCCCTTGGTTATGGAAGGAAGTGAAGAACAAGGAAGGAAAGGTAAAAAGAGAGCTTTGTGGGAGATATAGTAACTCTCACTGAGTCGAAGTGAGCAAAAGAGAAGGAAAGATGGAGCGAAGTGTGGAAAAGAAAGCCGTTGGATGAGGAGATTAGGGATGAAGAATCAACAAGGAAGAAGGATCATGGCCAACTCAACAAGCAGAGAAAATCCATCATTGAATGCTTTGGAGCATCGCAAGATGAAGAAGGAAAGATAGGTTGGTGAAGCCCGAAAAAAGCGGGTCAAGTTGACCTAGGGTTTTGGTATCTAGGGTTTTGGCACCTAGGTTTCAACCTAAGGCTATTGGTGAGGGATTGTAATGTATAAATAAAGGTCAAGAGGACCTCGGTGGGGTTGTTGTTGGTCATTGAGTATTGGTTTGATATTGTTGTTATAGCTCTGTTGTGGAGAGAGAGGATTGTATTGTGATATCTTCAGCTATGTGCGAAGGTCAAGTCCTATAGCTGGGTGTGTAGGAAGGGGAGAGAAAGAGAGAGAAGAAAGAAGATTTGCTAGCTGAGAGCGCAGATAAGAATTGTATGCTTTGCCTTAATAAATGATAAGCACAGTTTTGTGGACGTAGCCCTAGAGAGAGGGTGAACCACATATATTTTATTTCGTATGTGTGATTGATGCTTGGATCTCTATCATTGTTATATTGTTATATGTAGTCTTATGTTAGATCAGATCTATAGTTGTGCATGATAGACCTAGATGATAAGTGATATATGAATGTTGTATATTTGTTGTGATAGATCCACTTGATATTCCCCTGGTTGTAGACATCCCTGTTCTGCAACCCCCATATTAAGCTGCTTCGGGTGAGACTGCATCTGCTTCATAGGTGATGCCGAAAGGGATAGTAGCTATGGCTTGTTGGTGCACTCTTGGAGTGAACCTGGGTCTACCCCTGTGCCAACAAATGGTTCCATTGCTGGGACAAGAATCTTTGTAAGGGAATGTCAAGGTGGTTCCCATTGAAGACAGAGATTCAGAAGTGGATAGAGGATCAAGAGAAGGACTTCGCTGAAACCCAAAACAAGAACCCTAAGCCAAGTACTGAAGGTTGCCTGCAGAGACACATCTTCACTGATATTCACGAGATCTTCTTTGGAGGAATTCATCAAGAGCTATATGAGTGGTTAGCTAGGTTAGTCGATACCTAGTTCGATATCAAATCTAGACCTCCTATGGTCTAGACGTCGGAGTTGATTAAGAAGGTTAAGAGAGTCGACAATGTTGTGTCAAGGGCTATAGATCATTGGTTCGATAGTACCATTGGAGGGTATATCACTGAATTTGCTGTTGATAGAACAAAATCATATAGCCAGGCTGAGAGATACTTCTTCAAAGGACCCATAGGAAAATGTTTACAATTTATGAAGCTAAGAATCAAGAAGTTGTTGCATGAAAAGAACATCTTGAAGATACAGTAGATTGGTTGGATCCAAAAAGGCTAATGTTCAAGAATTTAGACAGCTACAACAACACAGAGACTAGACATATGCACAGTGGGAAATTATTTCGAGGGGTTCATCTTGAGAACCTGTTCAAGCAAAACTACGGAGACGAAGGTTTCTACAATGGAGAAGAGACGGATCTGGCAGACAAAGAACATTCAGAACCCACCAGAGCAGAGGAAGAGGAAGCTGAAGAACTTTGCCAAAATGAGCCAGAGATATCAGGAACTGCGCAGACCATTGAAGTAAGTAATATCGATCCTTCTGTTATTTCAGAAACACAAAGTAATCAGAATATTCTGAATCACCAGAGTTTGTAGACTACTATTACTAGTAGTTCAACATCTACTCAGAAAGGAAACCTAGGAAGCTCTATGGAATACGAGATGAGGCTCCCTATCTTTAAAGGAGATGGATCTGAAGATCCTGATCAACACTGGTTCCTATGCGAGGCCATATGGAACATTAAAAATATTACTTAGTTGTTAAAAGAAACTAGTTTAGCACTATGTTGAGGGATCACACATTGAGCTGGTACATGAAGCTTGTCCAAGGACTTGCGTAGCCTAAGCCAATAAATGAGATCAAGAATGCGCTGGTTACAGAGTTTAAAAAACCTAATTTGGAGTCACAGTGTATTACTGAGCTGAAGGAGATCAAGCAGAAGGTAGCCGAACTTGTTTGGGAGTTCGATCAGAGATTCAAGACCCTAACAGGCCGATTAAATTTTAAGATCCTAGATGAGAAGAACAAAGAATGGTTCATCGCTTCTCTTTTAGCACACATCAGAGTTCCCCTGATGCAGCAGAAGATTGCATCGCATGCAGAAGCTCTGGAGATCGCCATGAAGCTTGAATCAACACCTATGGGAGAATCTAGCTCAGGCATGAGCCAGATCTAGTTTGTCTCTGTAGGTTGAGGATATGAAGAAGGACAAGGGGAAGGACAAAAGAGAATATATCTAGTGTGTAAGATGCATATCTGAAGGTCATGATAAAGAACACTGTCCCCTATTTCATGAATATTTGGCCTCAGGAGCACTGAGCCCCTTGAAGCAAGTTAACCTTCTTTGGTGTGAAGTATGTAGAAACCGACATCGCCCTGGTGAGTGCTATTATATGTAGAAGTATGTTCAGACACCCACAAACTTGTACTGCACATTCTTTAAGTCCATAGGGCACGATGATAGAGATTGTAGGGATTTTGACCTGATGCATGAAAGACCAAGAGACATATACAAGATCCAAGGTGAAGTACACCAAGAAAGAAACAATGCACAGTATAATTCTCCAGGAAGAGGAAGTTTCAATCCTCGCGATGGATACAGAGGATGAGGATGAGGATGAGGTATGGGTTGAGGCTAGGGACAAATAATCTTTTACAACTGTGCATAGCCAGGACATTTAGCGAGGGGCTGCCAGAACCCTTGCACAACCTGCAATTATTGCAACTCCTTTGAGCATGTCACCGAGGACTTCCCCTTTCTTCTAGCTAAGCTTCAAGAAAGACAAGGAACTCAACAAAACCTGCAAGTGCAACTGATATATGCTGAAGCTCACATAACAGACCCTAGAGTCGCTTTTATCACTCGAGGAGGTACTGCTACAGGAGAAAACAAAGCAACCCAAGGAAATACTGTAGACGACCATAGAGTGAGGAAAGCTACAGAGAAGACCCCAATGTTCGATGCTAAGAAAGAAAGAAAAATATTTGAGGAGGCAAGAAAAGAGCTCAAAGGAGATCAAGGGTCTTCATCAAAGAAACAACCAAAAATCAAAGAATATGGAATGCCTTAGGCGTTTGATCTGTCTGCGTCACCAACAGAAGGGAAAGAAGTAAGAAAACTCATGGAATTTTCGTGCACTTGTGTTAAGTTGATTCAAGATAAAAGCATTGTACAAGAATTACAAGATTTAATCAAGCAGTATGAGCTAGGAAAGATAGATTCCTTACTGAATAGGGAAGTTCACCAAATTGGGCAAAGGAGAAGGACAAATAAAGAATTACACCTGAATGCTCAAATAGGAGAATATGATATAGACTATGTGGTCCTCGACTTAGGGTTAGAGGTCAATGTCATGATGAAGCAAACCTAGCCACTGATGGGAAACCTGAAGTTGATCTATTCCCCTATCAGGCTTAGACTGGATAATCAACAAGCTGTCAACCCATTTGGACAATTGGAGCATGTCCCTGTGGACATCGATGGAGTTAGAACCTTTGCAGATTTTGAAGTAATTGAAATTGTTGATGACAACTGCCCTTATCCTGCATTATTAGGAATTGATTGGGCCTTCGACAATTCTACTATTGTTGATTAAAAGAAGAGGCGTATGACATTTTAAAGAGGCCTTAGGGTCATTTCACCTTTATATCTAGATGAGGGTCCTCGATACACAGAGTCTGTCAGAGAAGAAGATCACACGTACGAACTAGAAAACATCTACAAACTAACAACCATACAACAGGATTATATCAATCCTACAGCCGATGGGAATCTAATCTAGTGAAGCGACAATGCATGTTCATCAGACTCGAAATAAGTGTCGAAGAACTGACAGAACCATATGTATGAAGTCTCTACCATAATATGTGCTATACTAACCAGAGAGGTTCACTGGATCGACACAACAGTGAGTAACTTACCCACATTTGATGGGATGAACTCTTTAGAAAACTTCTTATCAGAGTTTGAGATAAGTGTACCAACACAACAAAGGCTGTTGGCAATGGATGAGGCCATGAAATATACACCAGAAAGATGGTGGGGGACGCACAAAGGAAACATCACATATTGGACACAATGTCGAACATTGATGACAATGCGGTTCTCAGCACAAGTAGGAAGCTTCGAAGTGAGATACACAGGTCGAAGTTTCCCAAAGGACCACGTGTGAAGCTTCGAAGAGGCCTAGAGTGACATTCCTCTAGAACAATGGGTGCACAGATTCATTAACACACTGGACACGATCCCTATCAACTGGTACCTTCAAGCAGAGCTGCTCCTCATCACTTCAGATTGGTAAAGTATGATCCAGAATTTTGTAGCCACCTTTTTGTTTGAAAGTGAATTTCCTTTAGTAGACCAAGCATTACATATTGTGAGACATAAAGTATTTAAGGAGGTATCTGGCCTCCCTTTGGAGCAATAAGAGGATGAATGGACTATGCCATTCCATAAATTCCAAGGATGTTACAACATTAATGACGATGAAGATGATGATTCGAGGAAGGTAAACATCATTAAGACAGAAGGCCACAAAAATGTGGAAGGACCAGGAGTTGAGCTTCCATTCATAGGACAACTGATCAAAATAAAGAAAGTCAATATTGGGACAGAGGAGACATTGAATCTTACCAATGTCGAAGATTATTGGGATGCTGCTACCATTGACAATATTACAGAGTTATTGCATGAATATCAGGACTTGTTCCCAACCAAGTTCATTGATATGAAGGGAATCAAAGGGCCTATGGGTGAGATGATAATAAATTTGAAACCAAATGCGAAGCCAATCAATAAAATACCTTACAGACTGAACCCAAAATACAAGGAAAAAGTGAAGATCGAGCTCGACAGAATGTTGGAAGCAGGGATTATTGAACATGTCGAAGAGTTGGAGTGGATCAACCCTATGGTGGTATAAGACAAGAAGACAGGATAAATTAGGATCTATGTGGACCTCAAAAAGTTGAATGATGCCTGCCTGCATGACCCTTTCTCTACACCATTCACAGACGAAGTGCTGGATAACGTGGGAGGCCAAGAAGTATATTATTTTACAAACGACTTTTCAGGATACCATCAGATCTGCATTACCAAGGAGGACTGTCATAAGATTACATTTGTGATAGAGTGGGGATCCTGCCAATATACAGTAATTCCATTTGGATTGAAGAATTCTCTAACCATCTTTTCCAGGGTGGTGGTCGAAGTGTTCGAAGAATTTTTTCATAAATGTTTAGAAGCATACTTTGATGACTAGACTATTTTTAGTTTGTTGAAAAATCATATTGAATGTCTAAGGTTAATGTTGGACAAATGAAAGCAATGTAAAATTGCTTTGAATATTAAGAAATGCATCTTCTTCTCACCATTTGGAGTACTATTAGTTCATATTGTATGCAAGAAAGGATTGTTGGTTGACCCATCTAAAATTGAAATTATAGTTGATTTTCCACCTCCTACTTCAGTCAAACAACTGTGCACTGCACTGGGCCATACTGGATATTACAAGAAATTTATCAAAGGATATGCCCAAATTACAACACCAATGGAGAAGCTACTAAAGAAGGACTGCCAGTATGAGTGGATAGATGAATGTCAGCAAAGCTTTGACACACTGAAACAAAAGATGGTTACAACACCCATTCTGGTTTTCCCAAATTGGAGCAAAGAATTCCATGTGCATGTTGATGCATCTTATCTTGCATTAGGAGCAGTACTGACACAACCTCGAGAAGGGGACATTAATCATCCATTAGCATTTTCTAGCAGGAATCTATCCACAACCGAAGTTAATTACACAACTACAGAGAGAGAGGGACTAGCCATGGTGTATGCACTGCAAGAATTCCACCACTACATGTTGGGAGTATACTTTAAAATGTTTACTGATCACTCCACGCTGAAGTACCTAGTCAACAAGCCAGTGTTGGGGGGGTGAATATACAAATGGCTTCCCCTGTTTCAAGAATATGATTTTGAGATCATAGTTAAGCCAGGAAGAATGAACAAAGGCCCTGACCACTTATCAAGGTTGGAACATGGAGAAGAACCTACCAGTTTGGAGGATACATTACCAGATGCACAGTGGCTCTCCATTAGAAATATTGATGACCACTTTGTAGACATAGTCCATTTCCCGTCAACAAGAATGGCTCCAAGTGAGTATACAATTCCTCAAAATAAACAGCTAGTGGTGCGTGCTACATATTTTTCACTTGTAGCTAGACAACTATACAAAATGGGACTGGATGAAATATTAAGGAGGTGTGTTATGGAGACAGAGCAACCATTGATCCTTGCAGAAGCTCATGAAGGCATCGTAGGAGGACATTATGTAGGGAAAGAAACTGCACAGAAGGTTCTCCGAGATGGCCTTTGGTGGCCTACATTACACAGAGATGATAAAGAGTATGCCAGAGCATGTGATGTATGCCAGAGAATTGGAAAACCATCCCAAAGAGATGAGATTCCATTAGCACCGCAGATGACCCTACAAGCATTTGAAAAGTGTTCCATTGACTTTGTGGGACCTATAAACCCACCAGGAAAGTGCACAGGAGCAAGGTACATTATTACTGTGACATAATACTTAACTCGATGGGTCGAAGCTAGAGTATTCAAGGATTGTAGTGCAACTACAATTGAGCGTTTTACATTCGATGACATAATAACCAGGTTTGGATGCCCTAAGATTCTTATGAGTGATCAAGGTACACACTTCATCAATAAGACAGTTGAATCCTTGATTGAAGAATTTCCAGTCCACCATCAAAAGAGTACACCTTACCATCCACAAGAAAACAGAAAGGTTGAAGCATTCAACCAGATCTTGGAGATAGCATTGACAAAGATTTGCAGCGTGAATAGGGATGACTAGGATTTAAGAGTACCAACAATACTTTGGGCTTATATAACCACTTGCAAGAAATTAACAATGAAAACCCCCTTCAAGTTGGTTTATGGTCTCGAAGCTATTGTCCCGATGGAATACTTAGTACCAAGCCTAAGAATTGTTGCATTTACAGACATGGATGATACCGACACTATTGACTAGAGGCTTTCACAGTTGGTTGAACTGGAATAAGACATATTCATTGCAGGATTCCATCAACAAGTTCAGAAGGAATGAGAAAAGGCCTATCATGATAGGCACATCAAGAAGAAGACATTCAAGCAAGGTGATTTAGTACTGGTGTATGACAGTAAGTTTATCAAACACCTTGGGAAGTTCAGAATGCATTGGCTCAGACCATATGATATTTCCTATGTTACAGAAGGAGGAGTTGCGTAGCTAAAGACATTGAAGTGAAACTAGAAGGAAGGATTGGTGAATGGGAGTCAGCTGAAGTTATACTATGATAACCACCTGCCTCGTAGCTCTTAGTAAAAGCATGAGGAAAAGGGTCCAAGTACCAGGTGTAGTTGAAACTGGGTACCAAACATAGAAAATATAGTTTGTGCAATGATAGAAAGGAGGCATAAAGTAGAAAGCAAGGGCTACACTACACAGTCCAAAGTCAAAGTAAAACAAGAGAATCAGATTTGAAGTGCCTTGGAACGAGTAACAGGTGAGTGTTGGGTGCCTGTTGGCCCTTGGTTATGGAAGGAAGTGAAGAACAAGGAAGGAAAGGTAAAAAGCAATCTTTGCAGGAGACACAATAACTGTCACTGAGTCGAACTGAGCAAAAGAGCAGGAAAGATGGAGCGAAGTGCCAAAAAGAAAGACGTTGGATGAGGAGATTAGGGATGACAGATTAGCAAGGAAGAAGGATCATGGAAAACTCAACAAGTAGAGAAAAGACATCATTGGATGCTTTGGATCACCGCGCGATGAAGAAGGAAAGACATGTTGGTGAAGCCCGAAAAAAGAGGTTCAAGTTGACCTAGGGTTTTAGACACCTAGGGTTTTGGCACCTAGGTTTCGACCTAAGGCTGTTGGTGAGGGATTGTAATGTATAAATAAAGGTCAAGAGGACCTGGGTGGGGTTGTTGTTGGTCATTGAGTATTGGTTTGATATTGTTGTTATAGCTCTATTATGGAGAGAGAGGATTGTATTGTGATATCTTCAGCTGTGTGCGAAGGTCAAGTCCTGCAGCTGGGTGCACAGGAAGGGGAGAGAAAGAGAGAGAAGAAATAATATTTGCTAGCCGAGAGCGTAGATAAGAACTGTATGCTTTTCCCTAATAAATCATAAGAACAATTATGTGGACGTAGCACTAGAGAGAGGGTGAACCATTTATATTTTGTGTCCTATGTGTGATTGATGCTTGGATCTTTGTCATTGTTATATTATTATTTGTAGTCTTCTATTAGATCATATCTATAGATGTGCAAGATAGACCTAGCTGATAAGTGATATATGAATGTTGTATTGTTTTTGTGATAGATCCACTCGATATTCCCCTAGTTGTAGGCATCCTTGTCCTGCAAGCCCCCTATTAAGCTTCTTCGGGTGAGACTACATCAACTTTGCAGGTGCTGCCGAAAGGGCTAGTAGCTAGGGCTTGTTGGTACGCTCTTGGAGTGAACCTGGGTTTGCCCCTGTGCCAACAGGTGTCCTAGAAGGAATCCCATGTAGGGGCCACCAAAAAAATTATAGATTCCTCCATGACCCTTTTCTTAGAGTAGGTATCCCACCAGTATTTAACATGGGGAACAGCCTTGAGGATCACAAAAGTGATCTTTTCTCGATCGAAAAAATTGTGGACCAAAAAATATCCTTCAAGTAGATTTAAACATTTATCTATAGCATCCACATCTATCAGTCCTTCAAATAATGGAATATCAAAATTTACCTGTACCTTGAAGGGGGTTGCATGGCCGCCTGATGAAGATGCTTCTCCTTTGGGAAATCATTGAAGGATCTATGTGAAGTTTTCCATCATTTCATTCCTTTGTCACATGAGGGATTCCTCGAGAAAAAATTTAATGGGATGTCCTGCTCCATCATATTTATTTTTGTCTCCCATGGGTTTTTGTCGGGCTTGGCACAACTGATATGGAAATGGTTCGATTGGTTTGAGTCCCAACTTCTTATACCTAGACCTTGTTGGGGACATGCACGAAGAAAATTAAATGAAGAGTAGACCGCTCTGATACCACTGATCTAGATTTAGGAGCAGAACAAATTGATTATAGAATGAATACGATAAATACAAAGATAGGAAGAATAACACAAATATTCAGTCAACAATATCTTCTATTAAATAATGAAATAGGATGAAACTGTAAAACTGCAGAAATGAAACTTGCTCAAATGGTTGTAGCTGTCTTTGAGAAGAGATGTGATTGCTACACACATCCTTTTGAGTAGAATGGATTACAATGAGGCTCCATAGGTCCTTTTCATATTACTCATGAATTCCAAGACCCTAGACATCCAAAAACCTAACCCTAGAAGGTGAAACACCCAAAGTCGTGTCGGCCCATGTAATTTGGTACCGTAACTTCCTAGGGTCATAATGTTTGCATACGACCTCTTTTTTAGGCGTGTGATATCCCATTGGAAAGGTATTTCAATAAATACACATTTCTCCATCAGAATCTGTCTCTGTCTATAGTCTGACTGTGGCGAGTAAAAAAAACAATGTTTAGGGCCTCAAAACAACCCTGAAAGTACAACAAGATGTGTCGTTATGAAAACATACAAAATAGGCCAGTTGGATTAGGTGAGAGGCCACCCATATCCACCTAGAGAATGTGTGAGGCTTCAGACAACCCCATAAGTGTAGAACTCACAATTATAAATAAGTACAAAAAAACGTGCTAAACAAAAAATGGACACGAGGAGCCAATTGGAATAGGTGGGTGGCCACCAATATCCATCTAGATCACTATAGTGTTTGATAATGCTACTTTCTTCTCATCCTTGAATTTATCTAAGTTTTCATTAGAAAAGGGAAACAATTTAAAATACTCATCAAATTACTACCCCCAAGGTAATGGTTTAGCACAATCTACAAACAAGAACATCATTTGTATCCCCAAGAGAACCGTAGTTGACCACCAAAGAAATTGGCACAATGCTTTACAGAAATTGGCAGAATGCTTTGCAGAATATCTATCTTCCTTCCCTCCAACTGTTATAGCAATATTTTCCTCACCCTATACAAACTTTCAAAGAAGGCATTTTTCCATTTCCCTATGCAGACTTGAAGTCCCTTTTTGCAAATCCCAAAGATAAAAACATTATTTTTCACATATATGCATCCTACCTACTGTAGAACATGTGTATATGCAGGTTGCATCAATACAACCCATGTACATTGGGTTTTGTGCCCAAAATAAAAAAATGGTGCCAGGTTTCCATGTCATGTCACGAGATCCATGAGCCTTGACCTTCCATATACTGGAAATGTTTCGACTCGACCCTTTAGTTCCACTTGAAGGCTACAAATGGGCCAAATCCAAGCTATGGAAAATTGGAGAAGAATTCAACTTTGAGAGAAAAGTTACTCTGGAGAAATTATTCACTTCATATTGAGTCTGCATCCCTTTGTCCTTTTAAGTATGAACACATTGTTCATCCCCCAAGCTCTTCCCTACTTGATTGAGAGCCTCATTTTCTCTCTTATATGAGCTTGCCTTTGGTGGAGGATTGAAGTGGTGGAGGCCCAACTGGAAGGGACTTAGTTTCTCAGTTCTGAATCATGCCGACACGAAAGTTTGTAATTCATTCACTTCCGTTGATTACATTTTAATAGAAATACTCTTTTCTCATATAATTAATATCTTGCAAATATTTGAATTGTTACTCCATTGGCGTATTTGTTATGAATGTTGATGAATTATGCTATTGAATGTGCTAAAATTATATATTATCACCATATGCTTGCATTTCCTGGTTGTTGAGGACAAGTTGCAAGTGTATTTCTTTGAGTCAAGTGCTCAATGGTGGACTTCATTGAACATCTAGACAATATAGGCCTTTTATATTTTCTTGCTAGCATATTTGTTTATATAGAATACCTGAGATTAGAGTTCATTTCTATAGTCATTTCTGTCTGTTGTGGTTTACCCCTAGCCATAGAGAAATTTTCCTCGTAACACCAACTCACACAACAGTCTTGCGGAAGGGAATTACCATCATCCAATGACGCATTGAAACCTTGATAAACCTATAAGAAATACATGATAAAACCAAAATCAAGTTTGAAACTCACCAATAGACAATAAAACACTGGTTTGATAAGAACTCTGCCAGTGAGAAATACTTCCAAGTTGGGGACTTAATTCTAAAAGGGGACAAGCCAAATGAATATAAAGGGAGTCATTCAAAGTTTCACCAACTTTAGCTTGGTCCTTACCTCATTAAAGAAAATATTGGCCAAGGCACCTTTCGATTACAAAACCTTCAAGGTGAAGTTGATTCTCTCCCTATCAATGGCCAAATACTCAAAAAATACATCAGTTAGCCATTGAGTTTTTTGATCATTCGTACATAAATAAAATCCCATTTTTTATTTTGTTTAGGTTGGTTTTCTTAAGTTCTTTTTGTTTCCTAGCATGTCTTGGTTAGTTCCTTTTATCCTTATTAATAACTGCCTCGGTGATTTTGAAACCCCCATAACTCACCACTGGTCACGTGTATAAACGTAGAACATCTCGTGAAGATAGCCTAAATATATATGTGACATGATGTTAAATTGGCATATTTCCCTAGAAATTTAATCCCATTGCGCACTATCACAAGTCAAAATATGGTGGAGGAGCATAGCTTATCAATATGAAAAGGCATTGGAGATAAACAAAGAGCCGCGAGACTTCACTTTAAAAATAGATTTGTACATTACATGAGATAAAGGAGAAAAATCTAGATGAAATGTATGTAGTATATCAGGAATCACAACTTAGGAAGTTTTCTCATCCATCACAGGTTCCATCCCTAGTGCCTTTAAAGGTTAACTAGAATCTCCCCATCCACCTATCTCTCTAAAAAAAAAGAGAATAAAATATTATAAAAGGCAAAGGCTCGGGGAAAGTATTTCCATATTGCATGGGACATGCAAGTATCTCTGTCGAGACTATGGATGCTCGCTAGTAGTGGAGAAAGGCTTGCGACACTGAGGTGACTCCGTCGGGTCTATGGATGCTCACTGACAACAAAGCGACCCCAACAAAATGCACCTTGACTTGTATTTTCAACATTCTTGATGTTGTGTACCCATTATACTTCATATATATTACTTTCTAGCCATTTATCATACAAATATGAATCAATTTGACAGAAATATGGTAATTAGAAAATTCTTACTACTATTTGAGTCATTTGAGTTCTTTCAAAATACAAGTTATGGGACCTATATTTTCTCTCTTATGATTTTTCATGATTAGACCACCTTTTCTAAATCATGCATGGACATGATCTTACGGATATTCATGGATCCAGCTAGTGTGTCACCATTTGTTGTGATAGGAACTAGAACCCTCCATTTTCTCTCTTTTACCTTGCATAACCCCTGGAAAATTGAGCCCCTCATCTTTTGATCCTAAGAGAAATTATTGTGGGTTTCTCTCTCTAACTTAAGATCCTTAGAATAATCATGTTTCCCTTAGGAAATCATGTTTGAATGAAATCATTTGAAGACTTGGTTTTAAAAGACAAACAATTAAAATCAACCAAGTTAATAAGAACTCCTCCGATAAGAATTAGAGGAGTTACTTCAAACTCCTCCAAATCCTATTGAAGGATTTATTTCCTTCCTCATCGATATCACTTGTTATCATGCAAGTTAAAAAAAACTCCTATGATACAAATCATAGGAGTCATTTATAACTCCTCCAATTCATATCGAAGGAGTTTCTCCCATTGGATTTGATATTATTAGAGAAATTGTCCTCAGACTCTCTGACCTCAACTTATCGACCTACCTGCATTTAATACCGAAAAAAAAATAAGAGCATAACCAAGTTTATTATTATCTTTTCGAAGAGACCAAGTGATAAAAGTTCCAAAACTTTCAGTGTTCCAATCCATTTTTCTCGAGATCATGAGTTATCTGCACCCTCCACATAGCGCTAGGATTCAGGTAAGAGCAAATTTTCTTTTCTTATTTTTCAAGGTTAGGGTTAGAGATTCTTTCAAATTCCTACCTACCACTTTGTTTTCCTTTCTTCCTTGCATCAATCCGTCAATTCTCCCCACTACCATATCTTTGGTTATCTCTTCAATCAACATATGCCAACACACTTTTCACCCTCTTACCTTACCATGACATTCCTTGCTCGAAAACATTGTTCTAGCCAACCGTAATAAATACCACAAAAAAATTCCGAACTCAGAATGAAGATATCATTTGAGGCCCTAAGTATTGCATAAGTATTTCTAATCCATCCAATTTTCAATCAGAAGAGGTCTTGGTAACCCTTCGGATGCGATAGAAAGCATTTCAAGAAACTCCTTAAACTCTACGCTCGTTCCTAGAGCAATCATGCTTAACTCTTGCTCTCAAAACCATTAGAGTTCTTTATATCGAAATAATTCTTACTAACTACTCCGAACACATCAGAGGAGTTATTACTAACTCCTCCAATGAGGCCAGAGAAGTTTAAAATAATTTCTCCGCATTACTTGAACACCTTCGATATAACTTTTCCAACCATATCGGAGGACTTATTTCTAACTCCTCTGATATGATCAAAAGAGATTCGGTTAATATCACCAATATTTATAAATCCTCAAGATACTCAGTGAACCCTTCCAATGGCTTATCAAAGTAATTGAAACTAAATCCTTTGACCATGATCAAAGGAGTTGTCCTTAACCTCGCCCATCGAAGATTTTTTGAGCAGTTTCCACTTGCATAAGAGGTGTTATTTCCTAGACCTCCGATTTTTTCTTTTCAAATCCTAATGTCCACCCTTTCCTCCCCAAGTTTTTACTAGGTTTCTTATACATGCCTACCATTATCCTTACATCATCACAGGAAGACTCTCTATCTCAAAATAGTCTCAATAATGCCTCTAGTATTTCTAATCATTTAGATGCATTGAATGGTACGTAATATCCTATTATGTGCCCTAAAATTGTCTTTTTGGTAGGTTCTAATATGCCACCGTGAAAGAAAATGACACAAAAGGCATCAAGATTCAAATCCTCTGGAAGTTCCCAACAAATAGGAGAGATAAAGATTATTGGGGCTACATATGATGATATGACTGGAATTATGGAAAAAGATGGAGAAACCTTGAAATGGGGAGAAGTTTACGACATGTTAAAAAAGTAAAATTTCTCCGCTGAAGTTGAAGATCCACATGAGTTTCAAGTGTTCAAAAATATCAGAAAATCATGGATCTTTAGGGTATCAACACCTCCAATAGTATTCCCTTGCACATATTCCATCTGTTGTATTTTGAAGAAGATTGACATAAGTAGTAGATACGTCTGCAACACAAGAAAGGAGCCTATATCTTCTTTCAGACCATATTTTTAAGCCAAATTCTATCACATTGAGGGAAGAAAAATATTGGATGGTAAACATTTCAGTGAGTTTGAGTATACACTGAAGGATTTGTTCCCAAAATGGTATAAGGCAAACAAACAGTTTAAATATACACCAAAAATTTGTTATCCCATGAGTGACTTAAGAACACCCTACCAGTATTTGGTAGCCATGTTCTACAAGTTATATGGGGAACCTGCTGCAAAACAATTCCCCTTATCATACATGCCTTTGATTTATTACTACAAAGATGTAGGGTCTGAACCTAAAATACACATATTTTAAAGTTCTCTAGGAGCAAAAACACTGTGTAGAGTACCAAAGGATACGTGAACACTTCCTTGCTCCATTATATGAGTTCATCTTTTGCACCACTCCCCCTTGCATGACCAACAAAGAAATAATAGTTATAAGAAATATTGGGGATTAGTATCTCATGGATCATGGTACTTACATAAGAATATATTGCACAATGAATCCACCACATCTACTTCCATGATTTGTAATCGACAATCTCATCCTTCAGGAAGTAGAATATCAAAATATTATCAACGAATCATCGAGAACTTAAGAGCTCAGTTAGAAGAAGCCATAAATATTGAAGAAAATCTTGAAGACCAAAAACAATATTTGGAATCCAACATAGTAGCACAGAAAGAAGAAGCATAAATGAGAGAGAGGATATTGACAGATCATCTTAAGGAAAGAAATAACGATCTAAACCAGCTTGAGGTAGAGTTTGGTCAAGAAGAGAGAGGACTTGAAGAAGAAATAATCACATTAAAAATCCATCTTGAAGAAGAAAATAAAACAAAAGAAGTCATGAAGTCTTAGATAATGAATAAAGAAGAAGAGGTTTATAATCTTGAAGAAGAAGTTGTCACATTGAGAAGTAAAATCATGAAGCTCAACAAGAACTTTGAAGAGACATAAACATCTGCATTAGTTGTAGAGAATGAAGAGAACCACTCTAGGTTGCTAGAAAAGAAGAATGAATAAAAGAGAAAGAGTTATATAGAGTACTCAAAGGAAGGAATCATGATCAACCAAAATATAAGAAAACTAATAAATATACATCTTCAAGAAGACCATCCATGTTCAATCCACAAATAAGCTTCAATCATGATCATGATTAGTCAAGGAAGAAATTAAGAATGACAACACCACAAAGAAGATCATTCACTCCTAGGTATGTAAATTTATTTTATGGTCATTTTTTTTTATTGTAATAAATTTGGACATAAGGTTGCAGATTGCAGGGATTATAAAAAAAATGTTCAAGCAAAAACTGTTTATGTGGCCCCACATTACATTGAATGTTACAAATGTCATAATTATGGACACATAGCTTGTGATTGTAGAAGCATGATCAATACTTCCATGAAAGAGAAAACTGATATCAGATATAAAAAAGTATGGATAAGAAAATAGGAAGAAGAGGTGAGCAAAGACTAGGTCCCAAAGATCGCAAGATTGGTAATAAAACGAGATAAAGACAAATCTACAAAGAAAAAGGAAGATGTTAGATACAGAAAGGTTTGGAAAAGATATGAAAGAAAAGAAGGATGGGTAAATAAGGAACAGATTCAAGAGATTGTACTTTCAGGTATTGTAGTGAAAGATGAATCAACAGACAAAAAGAAATAAGTCAGACTTCGAGAGATGATGAATCTACTGACGAATATGATGATGACTCCTCATCAGATCACAAACTGTTCTGAGCCATATATCTTAGAGACTCCTAGGTAATATGAATAATAGATAGGGGAGTTTATGAGGTAGCTGAGAAAAAATAGAGAACCATCCTTCGAGCAACTTGCATAGTTTGAGTAGACAGATTTAGAGAAGTCAGTTAGCAAAAGTACAATATGATAGATTGATCAGTTGTAGTACTGAAGACTTCATGATAGTACAATGAAAGATGGGTCGACATTATGGAAAGTTGTGTAGCAGAGTCTTGGAGGGTATGGAAAAATATGGATTCATAAGAACACTTAGCAGGTTTGGATAGATATATGACAATGGATGAGATCACAGATTCATAGATTTGTTCAGAGAGTGGTTCAGAGGCAAACGAACATTATCATAATGGATGATAATTACACAAGAATATTTGAATGCTTATTCCAGAATGATTTTTATATATGTGAGTTGATTACACAAGGAAACACCAATGGACAATAACTCCAAAAGGTAGCAGGTATAAGAAGACTTATTTTTTTTCTAGAAGTCAAGAAGGAGAAATAGGACAAAAAAGATAGGTAGAAATATCATTCGGAGAAGTTGTAAGAAATATAGGTAAGAATAGAGGTATGATTCCAGGGGAAGAGATTCATCATGCAAGATAGACAATTAGATGCTTGGAGAGACAACACAAAGGCATGTTTCTAAGGGGAGAGATTGTCATAAGGGAAGAATGAGCGATATGACTTGAATTTTTTTTTATTAATTGTAGTTTTTTCCAAATTTAAAATATATAATAGTTGTTTTTTTTTAAAGTAAAGGTCGAGGTGGTAGTAGTATGATTTTTTTTTTTGAAAATCAAGTATTTTATTATATTCATTTCATAAAAATATATATGATTGTTTTTAATATAACATTATTGTTTTTAATACAACATTGGATTTGTGATTTATGACTCATTTACATTATAAATAATATTATGTGTTTTTAATACAATGTTGGACCTATGATTCGTGACTCATTCACATGATGATCTAATACTCATACTCCACATGATGATCTCATACGATTATACCTTATGCTTATATCCATTACCTTATCCATTTTTCCAATCCCCATGAATTTTTTACCATTATATATTGATTAACCCACAATCATTGATAATTAATGGGAATGCCAAATTCGTGTATTCATCACCCATTCCATCAATCCTGACTAGTTTTGAATCACTATAAGGGTTCCAAACAAGTATAAATTCGTTCATACCCTTTCCCTAAATCCCCGAAGCCTTGGTTTCATTGGCAATGTGAATTGGTTAAACAAAGTACTCTTCATACTCTTCCACGTTTAAGGTTGCAATGATATGAAGAAGCTTGACATTGTATATGGTTAGTAAGCTTGTCCTATTGACAATGTAAATTGGTTAAACAAAGTACTCTACATACTCTTTAAAGGATCTCGAAGCTTATTCAGAGTATAATGTTAGAAATCCTATCCTCAAATCGGTAGGATGGCTATCAAATCGGTAGGATGGCTATCATTATTGAACAAATTCCAAGGATTCGATGGTAATGTGGCTCGTATAAGTGATTTGGTATTTTTCCTATCCAAGGAGACATTATCCAGAGCCATGAGGCTCCCTGAGACAAGGGAACAATGGTTTAAGAAAGAGAAAGGGACCTAAGATCGATTCCTATGCGCAACTGGTCAAACGCCATATTGTAAAAAGGGTGTGTCTACGACATGGATCGTGGAGAAATGGATGAACCTTATGTTCATACTTGAGAAGATTGTCACTTGTGAAGGACGGTATGCGGTCGCCTTTTTTTACCACATTCGTCTCTTATTTCCTTTTGAAGCTACTTAGCATTCGAATTTTCCATTTTACCTTTGTCAAAGCTTGGGTTGAATGGACAAACACGTACAAGAAAAACCTAATAATGTTCATTGCAACCTATATCACCACGGCCTCATTAAAATTTTAACTATGGAAGAATTAAATCAAAGGGATTATAATTGGGATGTGTCCTTGTCTTGAAATAGACTTGTTACCGGAGGGGATCCACATTCGGAGATGATAAATTGTGAAGCAAAGAGAAATGCAGAGAGAAGAGAATAGAATAGTATATTGAAATGTATGAAGAAGTACAGAACTTAGAACTTAGTTACAATGTAAGATGGTTGAGTTATATATGCTCAAGCAAGACAAAAATAGAAAGTACAACTGTCCAGTATAGCTGGCAGTGTACGGTCAGACTGTTGAGGGTACAATATATTTAACACTCCCTCTTAGACTCAACAATTACAATCAACTTCACTGACTATGCCTAAGGGCTGTCTCTGGAAGTCAAAAATTGACTTTCCTAGTGGCTTGGTGAAAATATCAACAAGATGATCTCGAGAACCACAAAATTGTAGTGTAATGTCATCATTATTGACTAACTCGCGTATGAAATGAAACCGAGTGTCAATGTGTTTACTTTTCTTGTGGAACACATGGTTCTTGGATAATGCAATTGCTGATGTGTTGTCACAGAAAATAGGAGTTGAATCCTTTTCTGTTTGTGACATGTCTTTCAATAATCTTCTTATCCATACAGCTTGACAAGAAGATGAGGTAGCAGCTACATACTCTGCCTCTGCAGAAGATGTGGATACAATTGGCTTCTTCTTCGATGCCCATGAAATCAGGTTCGTGCCCAGTTGAAAAACATATCCTGATGTGCTTTTCCTGTCATCTAGGCTACCTGCAAAGTCACTATCTGTGTAACCAGAGAGTTGATTACTATCAGATTTAGTGTACCATAAACCGAAATTGAGAGTTCTTGCAACATATCTCAAAATTCGTTTTGCCATTCTCTAATGAGAATCTTTTGGTGATTCCATGAATCTGGAAACAAGGCTGGCTGCATACATGATGTCAGGCCTAGTTGTTGTAAGATACAACAAATTGCCTACTAAACTTTTGTATAGATTAGAATCCACTGTGGGACCTTCATCATTCTTGCTTAATTTTGTGCCTAAAGGTATGGGTGTTTCTACTGGATTGCATCCTTCCATCCGAAACCGTTTGATGATGTCTGCTGCATACTTTTGCTGACAGACAAAAATGCCTTTGGCTGATTGATGAACCTCAATGCCTAAAAAATATTTCATTATGCCAAGATCTGTCATCTCAAACTCAGATTGCATGGCATGTTTGAA
>ML793822.1:409852-431530 GCA_009831015.1 Picea engelmannii
GACACATGTGCTCTGCCTGAGAGCTGATCTGCCTGCTTCTTCCTGCATTCAAATTCATAGTGCCCATACTTTTTGCAGTAATAGCATTGTATGCTTGATTTGTCATTTGATCTTCTCCCTCTGCCTCTTTGAGGCTGGAAATTCTGATGTTGATTTTGTTGTTGATTTCTGTGAACTTGGAAACTGTGATTTGGATATTGTTATCTATTGCCTCCACTGGTATGAGAGTTACTTTGATTGTTCCCTCTTCCTCTACTTCTTCCTCTGCCTTTCCCTCTTCTAAATGAGAACTGAGTTTGGAAGGCATTGGAGATTGACTCATCTGTGAGATGTAGTCTTGTCTCATGTGTCACCAGAGAACCAATTAGTTCATCTGTTGAAAATCTTGACAGATCCTTGGATTCAAGGATGGTTGTGACAACCATTTCAAATTTCTTGGGAAGACTTCTGAGAATTTTCTCAACAATTCATTGATCAGTGATGGTTTCACCAATCAATCTGATCTGGTTCACGATTCCCATGACTCTGGTCATGAACTGATCTACAGTTTTGGACTCTTTCATCCTGAGAGTCTCGAATTGTGTCCACAAGGTCTGCAGTTTAACTGTTTTTACCCTGTCATTTCCTTGGTAGGAATATTTAAGGATGTCCCAGGCCTGTTTGGAAGTACCAGTGCCAGTGATTTTCGAGAATATTGAATCATCCACAGAATTCTGTATCCAGAATTTCGCTTTGGTTTCTTTGATCCTCAGAGTTGCTTGAGCAATTCTCTGCGCATTTGTCATGGCAGTGAGGGCGGCTGGATCTGGTTCCACATATCCAAGATCCACTGGTTCCCAACACTCTTGTGCTTGCAAGAACGACCTCATTCGAAGAGACCAGAAATCATAGTTCTTTCCCAGAAGAATCGGACCCTGAGTTGGTCCTAGGTTGCTAGATGATGCCATTTCAAAAATAAATTTGCAGAAAAAATAGAGGGAAAAATTCGTATTTACCTCTGATCTCATAAATGCCGATTTGCCGATGGTCGATGGGAGCTTATCGGGCTTGAATTGGCCATTTGGTCTCCTTGCAATGTGACCACACGTTTTACTTTTTAAAATGCTATGGGCTTTTCTCGTTGTTTGCCTTTCAAAATGCCGAAACACGAGAATTTGCCTTTGGACTTTTCAACGGTCCAGATCGTGCAGTGATCTGACGGTCTAGATCTTATCGGGATATCGCGAATCAGGATTTCGCGAGTTCTGATGTCAAGGTTTTCTGACTCCTCAATTCCTCGATCTCTGATTTTCCGATGGCGTTGTCCTGTCGGGACTTTTCTCGATGGATTCGATCTGCAACATGCGTCCTCCTATGATGGACGGACCTGATCTCTTCTCGCGAAGTCGAGACTTCAAATGCACCAGACGTCTCGTCGTTAGGATCCGTGATTTTTCGAATCCCGGAATGTCGATGTACTCTTCTTTCGGGAAATTTTTCGAAAGCCTCGATCTCTGCCATGTGTCCTCAACAGATGGATGACTCATATCTGCATCGGGGATTTCACCATGGAGATTCTCGATCCCACGATTTGATGAGATGACGTGAGCTGGGCCCCACGACGGAGTTTACCTCCTATCGGGATTTCGGAGTTCGGAGTTTCGAAGTGCTTGAGTCTCTTGTCCTCAAGATTCGTGATTTACCGAATCCCGATATGCTGAAGGCCCTTTCCTTGTCAGAACTTTTCCCGAGTCCCCGGATTTACGCTACGCGTCCGGGAGTGATGGACGGTCCTGATTCCTCCTCGGGATATCATGACTTGTGATGCTCCGAATTTCTGTGAACTCGAAACTCCGAAAGCCGATATGCTGACGGCGCCCTCGATGTCCACCACGTGTCTAGGAGATATGAACGGCTGAGATCTCATCGGGTATCGCGATTTCACGAGTTGCGATGTCAAATTTATTTAACAGCTTGAAACCCTGAATGTCGATATGCCGACGACGCATTGATCTGCTGCCACCTGTCCTCTGAGATGGCCGGCTCACAAGTCTTCTCGGGATTTCGCGATATCGCATATCGGAGTTTTTGGAGAGCAGTTTCCTTTGCTTGTCGAACTCCCGATTCCCGATTTTGCGATGGAATAGGATCTCGCCACGTGTCTCTTGATGGACGATCAAGATGACATCGGGATTTCTCAAGTCAAAAGTCCTCCCGTGCGCTCTAGAGGATTAAACCTCGTGCACTTTCTCGCTGATCCAACGGCTGTCGGGCCTTTGCGCAAGATCTGACGGCTGAAATGCTTTCGCCTTTTCCGCGCTCTCCTTGTCCCTTCTGGATGGGTTTCTCGCTCTGCATTCATTCGCAGGACGAATCTTACGGCCTCAGTGGCTGTTCCTTGCACCTGAGACACGTTCTTTACACTTGTGGAAGAAAGATTCGTGAATCTTTCAGAGATTTGAAGGAATTTCATGACTTCTTCGTTGTCAGCTACAATCTTTGACAGATTTGAGCGAATTTCGCAAAAAACTTTAAACAATTCTTCCTCCTGCCTGAATCTTTAATGAATTTGAGCGAAATCTGCAAGTTCTTTAAACATCCTTTCGTTCTACAGCAACTTTTGCGTCAATCTTTGACAGTTCTTTGAAAAAACTGTGCAGGTTTTTTTAAAGTTTCTTCTTCTGTGTTCTCTTCTTTCTCGTTCTTTCCAGCGAAGTACGCTCTGCAACCTCTGCAAGCTTCTGACAGCGATCTTTAAAGAGTATTACAAACAGCTTTCCAAGCCTTGTGAAAAGGCTGTGTTGCGTGCTCTCAAGATCCGTGAGGCTCTGCGCTGTGAGGATCAAGTTGCTCTCCGGACTGTGTGAAGAGGCTTATGCCTGAAGCTCTGATACCATGATAAATTATGAAGCAAAGAGAAATGCATAGAGAAGAGAATAGAACAGTATATTGAAATGTATGAAGAAGTACAGAACTTAGAACTTAGTTACAATGTAAGATGGTTGAGCTATATATGCTCAAGCAAGACAAAAATAGAAAGTACAACTGTCCAGTACAACTGGCAATGTACGGTCAGACTGTTGAGGGTACAATATATTTAACAGGAGATACCTCAAGCACCTATCATTTTCACTGATATTAATAAGAAGAACAACAGTGAAGGCCTAAGCTCCCATGGAGCTGAGGACTTCACTATTCATGAAAAGACTTCTGAGAAGACTCCTCCGAAATGAAAGCATCCACCTGGTGTCACCATGGTGCCAACTATTCCTAGTCCTGTTGTACCACCAAAACCTAACCCTATCAGACCAATTCCTACCATTTATATTGTACCCATTATTCCCATCATAAGTACAAGGAGAATTAAAAGAAGCATGGCTAAGAAAAAACCACAGGTTAAAACATCAAAACCAGATGCTCCTTGTTTGATGAAAAATTCAATTCAATTAGATCCAGAACCCATGCCCACTGAGTAGAGTCATATCTTATAGAATGAACCCTCAATTATAGTATTTATAAAGTCCCAAAAGAAACCCTCTATTCATGAGATTCTTGTGTTTTCATCCCCTCATTCAACTGGACCATCTACATTTGTGCCTGATGATATCGAAAATGCAATAGATTACTATGAAGCTATCTAGTTTCTTGATTCTCGATCGGTGTCGTCGAGACAAGGAAAGAAAGATCAATGAATTGATATCTTCAAGGCTAAGGTAGAAGAGTTTAAAGTATTTGACAAGCACATCAAGAGTGAGAATGCAAATTTGAAGAATAGATGTGCTCAATTGCAGAGGAAAGTTGACGAATTGACTACACATAATGAGAAACTCTGAAGGCTTGTCAAGAAGAAGCATAACCAGATTGAGTCACTAGCCTCAGATAACCATAGCTTTGAAAGAAAACTCAGAAAAGGTAAGGGAATAAAGACCCCTGTGTCAACATATCTATTGGAATCCCTTCTTGATCAACTACAAAGGTAATGAAGATTGGTCAATTTTAAGGACTTTATTATTGGGACACCAATCATGTCTACATCCACATATTTTCTTTGGATGGGGACACATGAAACCTCAAGGATGGGGAGATGTTGGGTCTCGAAATTAACGCCATTTTTATGCCAAGTGATCCCTTTTTGACCACTCAAAACTACTATGCTCACGATGAACCCCTATTTTATCCCATTTTGTTTAAAATGGTCATTCAATGCTCATACGGTAATTATAATGGTTTATTACATGTTTCCCATAGTGTTTATGAATTAGGATAATTAAAAGTTTGAATTATTACTAATGACAATTGATTGAGTTAGGTCATGTAACCTTTATAGAGTCTTGCAACGCATGTTGGAGCCTGTCATATCTACAGACTTCTAGAAGGAAAATCAAGATATGGGTTATCTCCACAGTCGTCTCGACGTGCTCTCATGTTGCTTGTATCGATTCTACAGGAAGAGAGGAAATCACCAAGTTACAATCAAAGAACGGGTCAACTCTCTCCCCGTTTAGCATGCCAACAGTAAAATTCGATCGAAAACAATAATGTGAGATATTCTCATGCATTCCATGTCATGAGAATATCTTCCCAACAATTTCCAAAGTTATTTTGGCGCCTTCGGTCTTAATTGAGTTAATTATTATGATTTTAAGATGTAATTTTATGAACCCAACGCGTGAGAACATGGATCCGTTCAGGGTCGACCTGTACACATTTGGGACATAAATTGTGTATAAATCCTCGCTCAAAACAATGTACAGAGTAAGTTTCACACATTAAGAAAGAAATAACCCGAATATTTAGAGTCGCTGAACTTGTAGATCAAAATCGACATTGCTATGTATTGAACTTCATTGTTGATTAATACAATTGATGATGTTTTGAGTTATTTCATGGTTTAAATTCACCTTCATACTCTAGAGTCCTAGCCCAGTGATCTACCGATTGGGAAGGGCCCACCAGTATGGCCTTCGTTGCTTTGTATTGTTAGGGTGGGTTTGTAAGTAATTCATTTTGCTGAGATAAATTCAATTCCATTTCTAGTTTGGCATTCTGGTTTCGTTTATCCCATTATTTTGTATTAGTTTTGTTATAAGTAATTTCGTTTTATGTATTGGATTTACCGAGGGTTAAATTGTTTGTATAGAAATGCTTTGATATCATAGATTTGTTCAAGTTCCAACATTCACTTAGATTGGTAAGTTTCTTATATTAGTATCATAGTTAATCTGTTTCCAATAGAATAACGTATTGATGCCATTGTGTTGATTCATTGTGTGGTTTGAAGTACAAATCGTGTTTTGGTTTGGTTGGAATGGAACTATAACTACAGTCCTGTAGTGGTTTTGAAACACAATTCTATTACCACATACAATTTTCTTGATTTACAAGCTGGATTATACATATAACTTTTGAATTGATATCATTACAACAAAAATATATCTTAAGTTACAAGAATGATAATTTTGTTACTTCTGAGATCATAGTTCAAACTAACTTGGTTTGGTTTTAAGACACAAAATTGTCTCATTTAAAGATTCTATAATTAATGTGATAATTGTTTGAGTTTGTCAACAATGATTTTATGAGTGTATGCATGGATCCTTGTTATTAGTATTCCTTTTTTGTTAGTTTGTTAATTAAATTCTTTTGGTTAAGTGTATCTTAGAACCGACTAGAGTTGAAACGATATTATTGAGTTTTTTTGTTGTGATGAACATTTGATAAACCTCACTGAAATATTTGCAACATGAGTTTGTCAAACTTTGTATTATTAAATCTGTGAACTTCATATTGGTTAGTATAAGTGTGAATAAGATTATTTGCTTGATAGTATTTTGCATGATCTGTTTTCATTCATAATTAGGCAAAGTCTCATTGAAGGTTACTATCATCCAACAATGAGATGGGGCTACATAAAGTTTCATATTGTTCACATTCACCTCATCATGAATGCCTAGTTGGGGTGGAAATTCAAGGCAATAACTATTGTCCTCAATATGTTGGAGAGAAATATAAGTGCCATAACTGAGAGGGTTGAACTTTTGGTGACATTGGGATTTAAAATGACGATGTTCCATGTAAAAATACAATTTATCACTAGGAGTAAAAACCATAGGGGAAAAATGAGAATCATGGCGGGTCTTTTAGCATAGTTGGGTTTTCTTTAGTGATTCAAACGATTGGGCATGTTTGAATGCTAGAGTCTACAAAATTGAAAGGGTAGATATGTGTTCTTTCTATTGGTGTGGATTGTTAGAAGGTTGGAAGGTGATAGGAAGTTTGTAAGGGGATAAAGGTTGATATCCAAAGAAACCTCAAAAGGATACATCTCAGTAGACATATGTACAACACCATTATAACTTTTTTGAATGGCATGGAGGTTTGTATCCCACTATTTTTTTTTTTTTAAATTTAATGCAAAGAGAATGGACAAGGACACCATTAACTGCCTAATTTTAACCATCCATTTGAGGATGGATGGAAGTAAAATATTTTAGTTGAAAACCCAATAAATCCCACAATGTTTTTCGAAATGTGTTCAGAAAGAGAGCATCACGATTAGAGATGATGTCAGTAGGCCAAAGTGTGGCCAAACATGGTGAAATAATAAGGCAATGGTTTGGGAATTAGTAGTGGTCTTAGTGCAAGGGATAAAAAGAATCATATTAGAGAAATAACAAACAATAACCAATATATCATCATGTTTGTGTAAGTTGATAGGTAAAATATTAAGGAAATCCATGGAAATAGAGTCCCAAGGGAGGGAAGGAAGAGAAAGGGGTTGATACAAATAAAATTTAGGATTGGCAGGTTTATGTTGACCACACAATGCACAAGCACAAATGAAATGCTCCACTTGCAATTCATAGAAGGTCAACAAAAATGTTGTTGCAAGTACTGAACTATTTTTTAGAGACCCTAAATTGCCTCCATAGGAGGAAACATGATCCTCCTTGATCAAAGTAAGTCGATCTTCATAATATGATACATATAACTAATTGAGTTTATATAGCTACCAATATCTAATTATGTAATCCAGAAATGACGTTTGCTTGACCTCATTGGGATGTTGCATAATTGTCCATATCTCTGCAAAGAAGGGATCAAAACCATGGAGAGCATTCCAAGTCACATCAGCAACAAAACACATATCCTAGAGTTGATTTACCCACATCAAGATCCAGATCAATATATCATCAATCCAATTAGACATTCCCTTATTTTATTTAATTGCCAATTGAAATTATTTAATGTGAGTAGCCCAATTTAAATGGTGTTCCTCCTATACCTTGGTCCGAGAATTTATGAAAATCAACTCATGCCAACCATAAATATCTTGAGTTCCACAGATGAGTGAGGTGACGACCACTATGTAAGAGCTTATAATTTAGCGGGATATAGGATAAAACCATAAACAAAGACAAAAAAACCCAAATATTGAACTGAAGATTTCCCAAAAGAATATTTACGATGTTGCACCCATAGTTTGTGAGTGCACAATAAGTCTATCATAGTGAAAAGATGGAGTAAATGATCCTATCAGGTCTTGTTGATGACCAATATATCATCCAAATAGATCACCACAATTTTTCCCAAGTGTTCTCTAAAAATGTCATTGATTAGCCTTAGGAAAGTGGTAAGGGAATTAGTAAGAACAAATTGTTCGACAATACAGATATTCTAACAGAGGACAAACACCTTCAGTAACCACTCACAAAAATATATAAAGTATCAACACACCAATTTTTTGACATGGTAAAACCCCTACGGGGAAACATCCATAGCCACAACCAACACGACCACTTGGAGCAATTTATTAATGCAAAAGTAAAAGATTAGAGAGGCATTTTTACAAGTGAGTTTCTCACAATCGATCACCAACAAATGACCCTCCATGCTCTTTAAATAGATATCGTGGACCAATCAAGTGCTAATCCATGGATCAATGTAGTCATTAATATCAAGGAGAATATGAACTGTTAGATGACTCTATGTTGGAACATATCGTGACCATCAAATTTCCTAACTACAAATGCATACTAAATAAACAGACTTTTACCTAATGACACATTAGACCAAGTAGATCTTAACTAACTCCTAAGTGTCCAAATAACCTAACATCGTCCCTTAATAACAACTTGGGATATGATTGAAGGATTTACAATAGTGACACAATAGGAGAAGGAAGGAGGCATTAGTGCCTATCCCCAATTAATGACAACTTCCTGAACTCCTAACATAGATTGAAGTTTGGAAAAATTTTCTTTTGTAAGAGACTTTGTGAAAATGTTTGCAACTTGATATTATGTAGGGAAAAAGAGCACTTCCATAACTTTATCATGAATGAGATTTATGATGAAGTGCATGTGTAGCTAGATGTGTTTGTTGCACTAATGTTGAACTGGGTCTTTTGCTAGCTTGATGGCACTTTGATTATCACACCAATGGTTGGTCGGATTCTGCTGTTGGAATCCAAAATTTGAAAGAATCTGTCGAAGCCACAAGGCTTCCTAAATTTCATTTACCACTTCTTGATACTTTTCTTGTGTTGAAGAAAGTGCAATAGACTATTATTTCTTATAGGCCCAAGTGATAGGTCCTGAATCAATGCTGAAAACATAACCTAGAGTAGACTTCCTATCATCATGGTTCCCGACCCCATCTGAATTAGTGAAACCAACCAATAAAGGAGTCCCTCCTTAATTGTAATGTATCCCAAACTGAATTGTACCTCGGACATACCAAAGTATCATTTTAGTTGTTTTCCAATGGATTTCATGGGGTGTTTTCCATATATCGAGAAACAAGACCAATAAAAAAGGAAATATCAGGACAAGTATGAGTCAAATATAACATGATACCAACTAATTGATGGTACAAGGTGGAATCAAATTCAGGATATGTACATGGAATCAATATTGACTCCAGTCTGGAAGTGAGAAAGGGTTGGTTTACAATATTCCATGTGAAAGCAATGAAGAAGGTCACAAGCATACTTACACTCGGAAAGAAAAATTCATTCATTAGTTTTCAAAACTTGGAGACCAAGGAAATAGTGCAAAAAACCTAACTCTGTCATTTCAAATTTCTTCTTAAGGATGGTTTTCACATGGTTTAAAATTTTTGAGTCACTACTAGTAAGTATAAGGTCATCAACATAAAGGACAAGAATTATGAGATGAATTCCTACTTTCTTGGTATAGACATTAGGATCATAATGCCATCTATAAAATCTGGTGTCAATAATATAGTTTTCCATTTTGGCATACCAAGCTCGGGAGCTGGCTTAAGACCATAAATATATTTCTTAAGGAGACAAACAAGGCTAGAGTCATTCTGGACATAGCCAGGAGATTGGTACATGTACATTTGTTCTTTCAAATCCCCATGCAAGAAGACAGATTTAACATCCATCTGATGGACCTACCATCTATGTGAGGTAGCAAGGGAAATAACAAAGTGGATGTAATTCATTTTGGCTACATGGGGAAAGGTTTCATTATTCAATTCCTTCAACTTGGGAAAATCCTTTGGAAACTAACTAAGCCTTGTGCCTTTCAAAACTTCCATATGATGCATACTTAGTTCTATAGACCCATTTACATATAACAAGTTTTCCTCCTTTTGGAAGAGGTACAAGATCCCAAGTATAGTTTTCCATTAAAGAACGATACTCTTCATTCATTGATGTATCCCAATCTAGATGACTTGAAGCTTCTACAAATGTATCTGGATCACCAGTCTCTGAAACTTGAGAGAGAAGATAAAAGGATTGTTGGAACTGTGAACATCTCTGATGTTGATTTGAATGATCATCGACAAGATCACCAGGTGCTTCTTATGTTGAACATACCCATCTAGGAAGCGATGGTGTTGGTGCTGGTTCAAGTTCAATGGACTCATCTAGAGGAAGGTGATCATATGGAGGTGGATTTTCACCCTCACTATCATCATCTGAAGAAGAAAGCAGAATGGAAATAGAAGAAGGCATAAATGTTGAAGATGGTTCGAAAGCTAAAGAAGGAACAATCGTTGAATTAGGCTCACATGCCAAGATATTTTCATCAAATTTAACCTCTCTTCTAATAATAATTTCATTACAATGTGGTTCAATAAGTTTGTAACCTTTGAGATCTTCATAATAACCAACAAATATACACTTATCACTTTTAGGATACAATTCTTTAATTTTCTCATCATGAATGTGAGCCCATGTTATACTACCAAATACACGGAAGTGACTTACATTTGGTTCAATTTTAGTACATGCTTCTTCTGGTGTTATATTTTTAAGACCCTTTGCGTGAGTGTGATTTCCTATGTAATTTTCACAATTGATGACTTCTACCCAATACTTTAGACTTAATCCCTTAGATTGGATCATACAATTAGGCATTTATTTTAATGTGTGGTTTTTTCTCTCAACAACACCATTTTGTTGTGGTGTATATGGAAAAGTGTGTTTCATTTGGATTCCCTGTGTCGTAAAATTATTGTTCACATATTCACCTCCATTATTTGTTCTTAAACTTTGAATTTGATGTCCATATTACTTTTCTACAAGGTTCTTGTAGACCAGAAACTTAACAAAAACTTTAAGTTTTAAAAAGTAAACCCAAGTACATTTGGAAAAGTCATCAATCAAGGTTAAGAAATACTTTCACCCAAAAAAAGAATGAGAAGAAAGTGGACCATACAAGACACTATGAACAAGTTTCAAAGGGCTCGAGGCATGCGAAGAGGCATGCTTGTCAAAATTGTCCCGATGATATTTTTCGATAACACAACTAATACAAACACCATCTCTGCATGAAACAAGAGGAAGACCAGTCACCATTTGTTGATTACATAGTTTATGCAATGAGAGATAGTTTAGATGACCAAACCGCTCATGCCAAAGTTTGTTCAAGTCATCGTTATGAGAAACAAAAACTAATGGAAAAGATGATGACCCAAAGTTGTCAAACTTGTACAACTTCGTAATATCATCAACAATTCCATTTCAAAGAACATGTTGAGGATATTTGAGATCCTTGATTACAACTTCCTTAGGTGAAAACTCTATGGTATTACCTTCACCTGAATGAGTGATTTTATATACTGATAGAAGGTTACAAGAAATACTTGGAACACATAATACATCACTGAAATGACCATTATCTACTCGAACTATTTCATATCCTAGAACACTAAGAGATCTATCCTCACCAAGAAATATTTTCTTGGTGTTACATTCATTTAGAGTGGAAAATATGGTTTTCTACTTAGCCATATAATAATATTCTCTAGAGTCAATAATCCACTAATCACAAGAAGAAGTATAAGCTGCATTGAAGTAGAAACTAGAAGAGGAAAGTGCATGTCCATGAGAAGAAGAAGAAGAAGTAGAATCAATATTGATGATGTGCTTCTTCATCACTACTTCTAAAGATTTCCTATTCTTGAAACATTTGGGCCCATCCTGACCATCTTTCACACAAAAGTTGCAATGTCTATCAGTCTTTTTTTTTTAGATTTTTCTCTTTTGTCACCATTAGAGTTGAACCTATCCGAGTGGGTTTGGGACCCTTGTTTTGCTTGTTGTTGTGGCGAGGATGTTTCTTCTTGGGATTCTTTAGTTTATCTTTCTGCTAGGATACTAAGGATTTGTTGGAGGTACCTACAGTGTTGATCACTCCAAGTTGTACAAAGCTTATCTTTCTCTCTAATCAAATCATCACAAAATGACTCAAGAATGAGTTTTTGATAACATTTCCCTAGAGCCTCTCTCATGGCATAAAAGGTATATACAAACACAAAATATGCACTACCTAGCTTAGAAATAATAATACAGACACAACACACTTTCTCTAGCTTTATGTTACATTCTTCATATAAAATTCTAAGTGTTTTGAACTTATATAGATAGTCTTCAATGCATGAAAAATCATTTGGACTTAAAGTCAATATATGATTTTCTAACTAATGTCCTCGAATAATATTTTGTTTACTAAACATAGATTCAAGATTTTCCAAAGATTCATCGAGGTCATCAATTTCTTGAAGGTGGAACCTTAAATGAGGATATATGAACATTCTTATCAATCCACGCACTTCATCATTCCTATTATCCCATTTGAATTTCTTGTCATTATCAATGGGTTCTTTTTCCTTTCCCAAGGTAATCTGGTACACGATTTTACTTCTTATTAATCCTCCATATGGGATTTCCATTGGAGGTAGTTGGTGTTGGTAAGAAAAATATCAATAGAAGAATCCATATTAAATATTCATATAATGTGGATTTAAAAACTGAAAGTGATGATCTAGATGGAAAGATCTCAAAAAAGTAGGCAGTTTTAAAAAAAGGCATTGAAAATGAACTTTGCATGTGAAAGTTATGCCTTTTAAAAAAAAGGCATATATGGTAACCAAAGAGCCGCGTGGAAAGTAGAAGTTGGTCCATGTGGTGATACCCCTACAAATAACCCCACTTTTACAAATAAGTTTCTTTAGGAAGTGACCCACTTTTATAAAAGGAACTGTGGATGAGTTTTCCAATGAAGTTACTTTATAAAGTAAAGTTGCATGCAAAATAAATAAACTTAAATTAAAACATTAAATATACTTATAGTGATTAACTTTTATACTTGAATTGAGATACACTTTACAATTGATGCATGGACATTTTAAAAAAAAGTAAAAAAAAAAGAGACTTGAATTCAAAACCTCTTACTCAATAAGGCAACTTTGAACCAAGAGAGCTAGAAAAACATATTGTATTTCTTAGAAGGAGGATTAGGGGTGTTGTTTTTGTTGTTATGGATGATGGCCTTAGAGGGCGTGCTCATAAAAAATATTTTCACACAAGGAAAAAAATTTCGCTTCTCGATTACAACAAGGGTTAGATCTCGGCTAGCTTACCCAGAAAATGCATCTTTTTCTATCTTTTTTTATTTTTATTTTCCGAGATCGCATAGGGTGTGGGGAAAAGAGAATAAGTATATCGAAAAGAGTAGAAACCAGGAAGCAAATAATATAAAACCAAAATAACACTCTTGGAAAATTTAAAAGGGTGTATTCAGACTGTATACCTCCGCGTCTCACTGAAATAGTTGTATCTTGGGAAAAAAAAAATCTTTTCAAGTGAAACAAAAAATGTTCCTGACTGAAAAAAACACTCCAACACAATGGACCAATCCTCTTAGCCCCAAAATGTATGAAAATAGTATAAATCAAAGATGATGAAATTCCGCTTCACAATCTCAATCTACAACACGAGCGGGTCTTCAAATAGGCTTTGATACCATGTTCGATAACATAGGTATTCCAAGAGAAGATGAAAACATTCAATGACCACTCACACAAACACGTCAAATATCAACACATCGGTGTTTTGACATGGTAAAAACCCTATAAGGAAACATCCATGACCCTAGCCAACGCGACCACTTGGAGCAGCTTATTAATGCAAAATAAAAGGATTATAAAGAGATTTTTACAAGACAGTTTCTCACAATCGATCATTGGAAAATGAACCTCCATTATCTTTAAATAAATATCATGGACCAATCAGGTGTTAATCCATGGTTCAATGTAGCCATTGAAATCGAGGAGAATATGAACTATCTGATCACTCTATGTTGGGAACATATCATGATTGTCAGATTTCCTAACTACAAATGCATACTAATGCATACTAAAGAAGCACACTTTTACCTAATGACACATTAGACCAAGTATATCTTAACTAACTCCTAAGTGTCTAAATATCCTAACATAAAAAACATCACTATCTATTCATAAATACCAAACTTAATTTTGAATGATGTCTTGCATGTGTCTGTTGCATTCATATGAACCTAATGATACCCTGCTATAAGATCCAGTTTTGTCAAGAATCAAGAACCCTTCTAATGATCCAGTAAATCATCAATGCACAATAGAGGGTAACGATTATTGGCTATAACCTTATTTAGAGCCCAATAGTCTATGCCTAGATGTCAATCCTCAAACTCTTTGGGAATGATGCAGGCAGAAGAGGCACAAGGTGAAGAAATAGGTTGGATGTGTCTGTTATTAATAAGTTGTAGGAGTTGTCATTTGAGTTCCTCACCCTCATGAGGAGCTATATGATAAGAAGGGGAATGGGTAAAATGACTCCATGGATAATATCAATGGAATGTTCAATGGAATAGATGGGGATATTCTGATGGGTGCAACAAAGACATATTAAAAGGTGAGTAAAGAGGTCATACCTAAATGAAGGATGTGAGAGGGGATATTTGTTTTAAGAGGGAACACCAAATAGAGGGAAATGGATTTGTTGAGATTGTTTCGACGAAGAAAAGCTTCAGTAGAAAATAAGATAGGGGATTTCAGAGAGCATGAGGTGAGGACATAGGTACAACCATATTTCTAAAGGTTATATCGATGTTTGAGAGCATGGTATATAGCGTGATGAAGTTCCTGATAGGGAATACAAAAAAGCACATCTACGTAATGGAAAGAAGACAAATCACAAAGAACAATATCCTAGAAAGGGTTGATGGTAAAAGTAAGGGCACAACGTTAGGTCACCATCACACAATGACCATCCTTTTGAACCCAACCCAATTGGTAGATTTCCGAATGAGAGGTAGTACGAAGGGCCAACTGTTGCACCAAAACTTTAGAAACCAAATTAGTTTGGCTACCATTATTGAGGATGAGTGTGGCTAGGAATTGATTGATATGGAAATTGTGAGTAAATAGAGGGGTTGGTGAAGAAGTTTGGGGATCGGTGGCCATGAGAAGGAGAGAGTGGCATGGTTTCATATGATTCTCCAAGGAAATTAGCTCATGGGGGAATTGTTCTCAAGGACAACACATGAGAATCAATGAATATAATATTGATAAGATTCTAGTTACAAAGAACATGGCATTCAAGTGAGGAGTGAAACACAAATTAGTGATACAAACACCATTTTCTAGGCTTGAGCGAGGTAGGAGAGTTAGAAAATGCAGTTGATGAAGCGAGAAATTTGGATATAGGATATCGAAGGCAAGGAGAAATCTTTTGTTCCACAACCAAGGACCAAAGAAAGGCCTTAATTAAGGATGAGCATCCAAATAAATCACCCGTTGTGCATAACAATAATAAAAGAATGAAATTAAATTTAACAATGAGCACCTCTTCTAGATCTAGAATCTAGAGCTGAATGCAAAGCTTAGTAAACACCTAAATGTAGTTTTGTATTGATTGCCTTGATAGTTAGTGGATTTGGAACCAACGAGCTAATGGAGTCTAATAGTACCCCAGGGGATAGAAGCTATTATACAATGCTTGATGAAATGCATCCCAAGAACTAGTGGGTGGAGGGTGTTAATGTATTTAACATCAAACATGTACTTCCACATAGGCTTGGTGTCTAGCATGTGTAAGTGCTCCTTATTACCTCTCTGAACCTTAGGAAATTTAGTGTTCACTTTGTGTTTTAATAATTAAAGTGAATGCTCTTTTTAATTAATTTGAGTTTAATTAAGTTAAATTCCTAAGTTTATGGAATTATTAAGTTAAGTGAGTTAATTAAATCATAATAGTTAGATATAAAGTGAAGGGGATATTTAATATCATCTCTTGATCACTTTAGAAGATCTATCGTTTTGGATTTAGAGTTAACTCAACTTATAAAAGGCAGTCTAAGTGAGAGGATGAGACACATAGAAAGTATATTGGAGAAAAGAATGAATCTTTGCTCATGTGCTTATGTCACACATAGATTGAGGAGATCTTATTGATTGGGTGAATATCATTTCATGCAAGTGTGAGTGGGTAGGGTCAAAGGAAGGAGCAAAGGGGAAGCAAGGGAGATAATAACAACGTAGGCTAGACTATTTATGGCATTGTATTTTCCCCAAATGAACCATTATCCTAAGATGTGAGCCTAAGATTTTAATTAATAAAATCAACTCACATGTGGTTTTCCCTCTAGGTTTTTTCTATTTTACCCATATATCTTGTGCAATTTGTATGATTTTAGTTTTACGATTTCGCTATTTAATTTGTTCAGTAACCTTGTTGTGCATTTATTTAATAAAGTGATTCTATTTGATCTAAGTGTTAGGTGCTAGGTTCAAAAAATTAACAAAGTGGTGACCACAAGTTGATCTCCCATGTCCACCAAGAGAAAGGAGGTATCTAGTTGGGTGTCCCATGAACCTTGAGCAACCCCTTCCAATTGCAAACTCAGTCTATGACTTCTCTTATTCTATCATTCCCGAATGTCTTGAAATAAGTGGATAGATTGTGTACCCAAGAATCAATAACCTCACTATTCATATTCCCTAAAAACTTAGGTAGATCGAAACGAGTATCCAACTCATGGAATTAATTGAGTCGATTCAAAGAAAGACCTAGGTCATTAATGGGAGAAGATTTCACATATGTAGAATCTTTGAGGTAGGGGTATTTATGAGGAGGAATTATCTTCATATATTGAACAAACTAAGAAATAAGAATGGAGAGTGCACTGAAAATGGATGAGCAAGGGTGTTGGAACCCAAGAGGGAGGGAAAACCTTGAAGCACACCATCTAGAGAAAATCCTAGGGAGTTATCCTCTAGCTCTTGATCTGACCCTAGATCCAAAACCCTAGACATGGATCCAACCTCTAAGAACACCATCTAGAGCCCAAAAGGGAGGACACACTAGCAAACCCTAGCCAAGACCATGGTGAGAAGGCATGTTGGAAGAGAGGCAAGAATGTGGAAAACCCTAGTGCATCCTCACATGAATTAGAGAAGAGGGGAGCAGAAGATCCTCACAACTAAAGAAGTTAGCAGTGGAGGGCGAGAGACACCCTAGTGCACTGAGTTGGAAGAGATCAAGGGCAAGCTTATCCCATAACACATAACTAAAAAATCACCATAAAGGACTTGGTAGTGAAGGTATGGAGAAAATGATAGAACACTACTTAAGAGATGGAGGGTGGAGCTGAGCCACCCGTAATGCACCTCTCAATCTCAGTGAGTGTAGACACTAGCAACCCATACAAAAAACATTCCTTGGAGTAGAAGCATCTTAGATCAATGCATTGATACCAATTGATCTACAATAGAAATACTCATGAAATTAACTACAATATGAAAACATGAATATTATTACCAAAACTTAGAGAAAAATGACTATCATTTTATTTAGAATAGGAAGTAATCTTATATCTAGATACATTTTATTACATGATGGCTTGAATAGGTCAATCTACAACTAGCTTCTAACATCTAGTTAGCTAGATCTCATCAACCACTTCCTTAGGACTTGCACCAAGTTGTTGTTCTCCTCCAATAAAGTGAGAGAGTACTGTCAAGATTGGAAGAATTAGCTCATACAACATAAACAACTTGTATTATTGCACGCCAATACATAGAGATTACATAAGTATATATAGTTGGATTCAGATCCAACTAATTCCATTCTTAGAGAGAGAGGTTGAGAGAATCTCTCAACTTCCTCAACAAACCCAAACCAAACTAAGTAAGCATAATCTTAACACCCTCCCTTAATGCTTACTTTACAAATTACAATAATACTTAATCACAATTACAAAAGAATTACAACACTTTGAACTTTCGTCTCTTTGTCTGATCTGGTCTTCCTCAGCTCTTTAAACTCACTCTGCAATCACCCAGTTTTCGCTATTTCTTCTCCACACACTCGAGCTTCCCACTTACACATTTAGAGTCAAACGCTTTTGACCATCTTTGACACTCTTTGTGAAATCGATGCTTCTCGACCTCCCGAAGGATAGTCTCAACACTGAACCATTTTATTGATACACTTCCATCTATGAAATTCCCCCGAAGAGAAGATTTTGATAGTTATATAGGACAATGATCTAAGTACAAAATGTTTTCAACAATCAGTTAAACAACTGACCTTTCTACACACTTACAAACTTACAAGGTAAAGGTAACCTGTAACTGTTGACTTTGAAGCACCAAAGTACAACAATAATCTCCAGTTTTAACATACTTGTAGACATATTTAAGCTAGTAACATGTTCTTGTGGCACCGAAGAACTCAATAACTACATGCTTGAATAATATCACTCTGTTACATATTTGGTTCTGCATTATTTGATTCTTTTCACACAACAAATTTCACATAATATATATCTAACATACATAAACAATAATTGTATTCTAGAAAAGTTTGAGAGGTTCATCATCACTGGATGAGTATTCATGCATAACATCTAGTGAGTCTTCAACTATGTTAGCTGACTCTTTTAGTTTTCCATTTAGAAGATCATTAGCACATGTTTTGCAATTCAGTATTGTATGTCCACATCTCCGACAGTAGAAGCATTCAATGCTTTTATTTGTTTTTCCTTTGGAGTATAGTGCAATTTCAGCGACAGTAGAAGCATTCAATGATTTTATTTGTTTTTCCTTTGGAGTATAGTGCAATTTCAGAATGTAAACTGACTTCCACTTCACCTTACTTCATCCTCTTTTCTTCTCCTAAGAGTGCTGAAATCATGTCTTCCAGAGTTTGAGAGGGTACTTGAGTTAAAGTAAAAATAACATTGTCATATTTTTGAGACAAACCATTCAACAAGATTGGTTTTGCATCATATTCATCAACTTTAGAGTCGGAGTCAAACAACTGTGCTAACAAAGACTTTAGATCATTTATGTGAGAAGACAATGATGCTTCATCATGCATTTTAAATTTGAATAGTTGTAATTTTAATGAAAACTTGGCATTTATAGCCTTTTCCCCAAATATTGTACTCAATTGTGCCCACATTTCTGCAGAAGATTTTTCCAAATCTATTAGATGTAGTTGGGAATCTGCAAGAGACAATCCAAGAATGGACTTGGCTCTATCATCTTTTTTCCCACATTCAATTAATTGTCTGGGATCTGTAGGTGCCTTCTCTATACCTTTTACTATTCCCCATAAATTTCTATGCATCATTTGAAGTTGTATTTTTACTTTCCATGTATGAAAGTTAAAACCATTAAATTTTTCCAATGTAATATTCTCTGTATTAACAAAAAAATTTAATGAGGAAATGAATACCGATCAATTCTCTGTATTCCAATGCATGTATACCACAATAGCAATTCACAACTCCTCATTTCCACAAACTACAGCAGCGGAAGGATTTCCCACAAGTAACGATTTCTCTTTCACACAGTCGACTCCCTTATGCACATGTGCTCCTGGATGAATTTTCCCTTTGGCTCTGCGCTCACGTCACACGATTTCCTCCCTTAGAGTTTGACGCACGACATCTTAGCAGCTCGCTTCCCTCAAACGTTGACGGACTGCAGCTCTCCACCCTCGGACGCAACTCTGATGCACACGGCTTCACGTTTCTATGCAGCAAGGCAACCAGACTCTCAGCTACGGATCTCTGGACATATCGGCCTTCTCTCGACACTTCAACGATCAGGTCAATACCACAATCAACGAGTCTACAGCAGCGATCGGCACAACAATTCCAGCAGCGATGGAATTCAACCTTCTCCACAACGACTAATTCACCACCCGACCTCTCCCAATATGCAACAATATCACCTCACCTCAGCTCCGATACCATGTTAAGATTGGAAGAATTAGTTCACACAACATAAACAATTTGAATTATTGCACGCCAATACATAGAGATTACATACGTATATATAGTTGAACTCAGATCCAACCGATTCCATTCTTAGAGAAGGTTGAAAGAATCTCTCAACTTCCTCAACAAACCCAAACCAAACTAAATAAACATAATCTTAACAAGTACACCTTTATCCCCTTTATCCCCTAGTAAAGTGAGAAAGTGCGCGAGGAAGTGCTCATTCCTTGCCATTAATGTGAATGTCTATTGGGTTTTCGATTACATCCCTTTGCATCATAAAATCCATATGATACGGACTAGCTTCCATTTACAATTTATCTAAAACTACATAAACTAATTTTAGTAATTAGAGAAGCTCAATTCTGGGTTTAAACCACAAGCTATCTCAAATAAAATTACTTGATAATCATCCTATGCATATTAGCATATTTGACTAACTGAAGATTACAATGCTAACCTTGTAAATGAGTGCAACCTTATAAAAACAATAGTAATAGTTGCCTGCAATAAGAGGATATTTACATCGTTGAGTTTGATGTCTGCTATGGAGGGGTTGCAGTTCTAGATTCTGGAAATGTTCTATTTTGAAATCATAAAAATCGTCAAGCGGCCATGATATTACCAGATGTTTATCCCACGGTTGTGCGAACTTCTCGAGGCTAGCATTTAAACTCATACCTATCCACACTAGTTGCAACCAGCTAAAAACAACTATATCAAATTATCAATCCATAAGAATTACAGAAAACCTTCACAAGGATGCTGAACTCCAGTCATTTGTACAAATCTAGTGTAAGATGAATATATTGGCATCTAGAGGATGATTAAAGAAGGATGGGGGATGTTATGTTGAGCTGATATTGCTAGCCCTTTCTCTCCTAAGGATACGTAGGATGTGTCCCAACTAATGGATTGTTAAATGAACGCCAGAGTGGTTAAATTCTCTCTGTTGTAGCTGCCGAGTGAAAAGGGGCGTTGGTAGACAAGGAAAAAGAGCTTCTTCCTATGAGGAAGAGGGTTCGATGTAAAAGTTCAGAGGTCGTGGGTTCAATTTTAGAAAACTATAATTATAATTTAAATGCTTTAGGTTTTAACTGTTTTGTTAAGAATATTTTGTTTAATTTTATTTAAATTAGGTAGGAAATTGTTAGATTTGCAAACTTGAGTGATTAAGTTTGTATAATTGTAGTGTTTCAGTGGTTTTCTTATCTGAATTCATTTTTGCACCAAATTTATATTAGACAATAAAAAATTGTTATTTTGTCGAATTGTATATTATCATTTATATTCTGTTAAAAAATATCACAACATAGAAAGATTAGAAAAAACTATGTCATATCAGTTTCAAGAAGAGGGTTTAAGAAAACAATAGGGTTTTAGCTTTCATAACAAGTTTTAATTTTCGAAGTAGTTTCGATTGAAAGAGGGTTTAAGAAAACAATAGGGTTTTAGCTTTCATAACATGTTTTAATTTTCAAAGCAGTTTCGATTAATTCTCACAGAGGTCAAAAAAGGGTGTAAATATAACATAGAGACTGACCTAGGATTCAAGTTTGGTGACATGCATGACCAAAGTGGCCCCATCGTTACTCTACGCTCTCTGGGAGCCGTGGAGGAATAGTGGGGCGACCACGATTTTAACTTTACTTTACACTGTGCGAGCTGTGGAGGAATAGGGGGTGACCACAATTTCATCCTTACTCTGCGAGTTGTGGAGGAATAGGAGGCGATCACGATTTCACCATTCACCATTCCATTACTACGGTGCGACCATGATTTCAAGAGACGGTAACCAACAGTTTCATATTTGTCTTGAGCGCTCCATTAATCTGAAAGTCTATGAGACTGAAGACAGTCAACATGGACCAGGTGCAGGGTACAAAGCCACCATCATCCCTTTGGATCGCAGTGATTTGTACCACATGGGACGGCAATGATTCGCTCCTCCTTTCAGCCATCTTTCCCTCATCGATTTGCATCTACCTCCGCGGGTCGTTCGCTTATTTCCTTGCCAGTGAATACTTCTTCACACAGTCCCCTCTCCCTTTACGTATTCGCTTCCTCTACAAGTGCCTCCCTTCCTTTCGTACTACCTGAAAAAAAA
>ML793822.1:437002-451858 GCA_009831015.1 Picea engelmannii
AATTGCAAATTACAAAGAATGAAGATGCCAACACTAGTAGCAAAAGAAACCAAAGCCAAGGTAGAGGTCAAAATCAGAATTATCCAAGAGGAAGAGGTGGTTCAAGAGGAAGAGGCAGAGACAGATTTGATAAAAGAAATATCTAGTGTTATTATTGTAAAAGGTATGGTCACTTTGAAAGGGATTGTAGATTAAAAGAAGGCAATAGTAACAAAGGTGTTAATTGTTCTCAAGAAGCTGATGAAGCCTCTTCAAACAATTTATTTTTATCTTATGACAAAGATGAAAATGGCACTAAAGATATTTGGTATTTAGATTCAAGGTGTTCTAACCACATGTTAGGAAATAAGAAGCTATTTTCTACAATGGATGGGAGTTTCAAATCCTGTTCTAACCACATGTTAGGAAATAAGAAGCTATTTTCTACAATGGATGGGAGTTTCAAATCCAAGATCAAGTTGGGTGATGACAAAGAATTGGAGGTTGTTGTAAAAGGAGCTATGGAAGTCCATACTAAAGAAGGTATGAAAAGTGTTAAAGACATTTATTACACTCCACAATTAAAGCATAATTTATTGAGTGTTGGCCAATTGTGTGAGAAAAATTATAAGGTGGTGTTTGAAAATCAATAATGTACAATTTATGATAAGAATAGAGGCAATAGGGTGGTTACAATTGTGCCTATGTCAAAGAATAGGATGTTCTCATTGATGTTTGGAGAACATAACAACCATCTTGCCAATATGGCATATGAAGAAAAAAGTTGGTTGTGGCATCTTAGGTATGGACATTTGAATTTTCATAGTCTCAAGATTCTAACATCAAAATAATTAGTTTATGGTTTGCCTAAGGTTTAAGAATAGAAGGATATTTGTGAAGGATGTGCTAAAGGAAAGCATGCAAGAGAGAAATTTTTAAAAAGAAATGCATGGAGGGCCCATTATCCACTTCAATTAGTTCACTCAGAAAGTTGTGGTCCTATGCTGACAAAGATTTTGGGTAAGTCATCATATTTTATTACTTTTATTGATGGTTACTCATGAAAGTGTTGGGTTTATTTTTTGAAGACTAAGGATGAAGCCTTTGATACATTCAAGAGGTTTACATCCCTTGTGGAAAATGAAAGAGGTTGCAAAATCAAGTGCTTAAGGAATGATTGTGGAGGAGAATTTTGTTCAAAAGCTTTTCAGAATTATTGTGATATGAGTGGCATCAAAAGACAATTCACCACTGCTTACACACATCAACAAAATGGAGTAGCACCGTACAGTGATGGAAATGGCAAGAAGTATGTTACAAACCAAGGGATTCAACAATTCTTTTTGGGGTGATGCAGTTGCTACATCTGTATATTTTCTCAATAGGTGTCCCACAAGTGCACTTGATATGATAACTCTATATGAAGCTTGGTATGAAAATAAACCTAATGTTAATCATTTCAGAGTCTTTGGTTGTGTAGCCTATGTCCATGTAGTTGTTCAAAAGAGACAAAAGTTAGATCCAAAAAGTGAGTTATGAATTTTTGTTGGATATAGTGAACAAGGTAAGGCTTACAGGTTGCATAATCCCCTCACTAATAGCATTGTTGTGTCAAGAGATGTAAATTTTGATGAAGGGGGAGTTTATGGCCATCAAAACTGCCATGATGATATGTTTAAATCTGTTTTGGATAAGGATATTATTGATGATATTTATAGTGAGCAGCCCACTAATATTTCAATTCCAAGTGCTACAAATCCACCAAGTAGCCCCTCATCTAATTCTTTAGTTCCAAGTGCAATCCCAACATCAAATGCAAATTCTTCAAGGAAGGTAAGAAGATTAAGTGACATTTATCAAAGGAGTAAAAGTTCAACACATGAAGAAAATCCAATAGGTGAGACAGTAAATTTTGCTTTACTTTTCAAGGCTGATTTTGAACCATCATGTTTTAAAGATGCATGTACTAATGAGGTTTGGTTGCAAGAAATGCAAGAAGAGATAGATTCTATTCATGGGAATGATACTTGGGAGCTTACAGAACTTTCACATGACAAGAAAAATATTGGTACTAAATGGGTCTACAAGACTAAGTACAATAGTGATGGGAGTGTTGAAAGACACAAGGCAAGATTAGTTGCTAAAGACTTCACACAGAGATATGGAATTGATTATGAAGAAACATTTGCACTAGTAGCAAGACAAGAGACTATTAGAATGATGATTTCAAGCATTCATCATATGGATGTGAAAAGTGCCTTTTTGAATGGGTACTTAGAAGAAGATGTGTTTGTGGAACAACCACAAGGTTTTGAAGTGTAAGGAAAAGAACATCAAGTATACAAGTTGAAGAAGGCTTTGTATGGCCTCAAGCAAGCACCAAGAACATGGTATGCTAGAATTGATAGATATTTTCAGGAGAGTGGCTTCAATAGAAGTACAAGTAAACCTACACTTTACTACAAACAAGAAGGTAATGATATTCTTATTGTAAGTCTATATGTTGATGACTTATTATATATGGGTAGTAGTTCTAAGATGAAGGATGAATTCAAAATTGCTATGATGAATGAATTTGAGATGAAAGATTTGGGTCTCATGCAATGTTTTTTGGTTATGGAGGTTTATCAAAATGAGGATGAAATTTTCATTTGTCAAACAAAGTATGCAAAATATATGTTGAAGAAATTTGATATGGTATATAGTAAACCAACCCCCACACCAACTGCTTATGGAATTGTGTTGTGTAGAGATGATGGTGCTGAAATTGTTGATGAGGGAGCATATAGAAGTATTGTTGGAAGTTTAATGTTTCTAACCCACACAAGACCTGATATTTCTTATTCAGTTTCTCTTGTTTCAAGATACATGATAGCGCCATCTGAAATACATTTTCAAGATACATGACAGCGCCATCTGAAATACATTTGAAGGCAGGCAAGAGGATTTTGAGGTATGTGAGAGGAACTCTAAATTTTGGTATTCATTACTACACTTCTAAAAGGTTTAATATTGTTGGATTTAGTGATTCTGATTGGGGAGGTAGTTTGGATTACATCTGGTAATTGTTTCTCTTTTGGTTCGGGGTTGATTACTTGGAGCTCGAAGAAGCAAAGTATAGTTGCACTTTCATCCACAGAAGCAAAAATATGTTGCAGTCACCTAGCAGGTACACAAGCATTATGGCTTAGAAAAGTTCTAGAAGAAATTGGAGAGAAACAAATTCATCCTACAGTGATATTTTGTGATAACACTAGTTCCATCAAATTGGCCAAGAATCTAGTCCATCATAGCAAGACAAAACATTTTGATTTAAAGTATCATTTCATTAGAGATTTGGTGCAAAAGAAGGAAGTAGAACTATGTTATATAAAGACTCAAGAATAACTTGCATACATTTTCACTAAGGCAATTGCTAATGTCAAATTTTTGAAACTTCGAGATCAGATTGTGAGCCCTCTTAGCATCAAGGGGGAGTATGTGGGTAATTGATGTAGTTTTGTCAATCATCTGACATTATGCAATCTATTTACAATTTTCTTTTATGTCGGTTAATATTCAGATATAGATTGTCTAACTAAATAATCCATGCAAAATGCATGAGTAGTTTTCTAAAATCAATTGTTGTAAGCGTTCAATCACGAGCAGCTAACTGTTTCTTCTATGAAGCTATGTATTGTTATAAAGATGAAGGTTGATCACCTTTTTTGTGCAATTACAATTCTTTCTTCTTTCTATGATATTGTGATTTAATCATTTAGTATTTAGTATATTGTTATGCTATTTCATTGAATGATTATCTAGTCCATAGATAGGCTTGCATAGATCCTTCAGATCTACCTTTGGCGATGCTCCTCCAATGAACAACAAGGATGAGTCGAATCCACCTGCTCAAACGCGATCTCAATCCACAATGGCTCGAATCCTCCTCGGACCTGATCCGCCTCCTTCGCCTCCTCACAATCCGAGTGATCAGCTCTCTCCTTCTCGGCAAGAATGCTCTCTCCTTCTCGGCTTTGATACCAACTTAAGAAACGAGAGAGAATGTAAAACCTATTCACACCACCACCAAGATTTGTTTAAATTAATCAATGAGAATTACAAAAATATATATATATGATGACATACGGTTGGATCTAAACTCAACTAATTCTCCATTATTTATAAGTAGGTTTGATGAGAATGATAGAGATTCGATTCTCTAAAGTTCAATTTGTACGTTCTTCAAATGGCGATGGAAGTTTTACAAGGAATAGGGAACAACCAAAACCGCGGAAAGGACGAAATACGTGAGCTGTTTCTCTACTTGTGCAATGACTTGGAACACACTCAATAAACAGTGTGTTGGATGCATCTGCTGGTAGAGAATGACGATCATCCAGAGGCCGCCTTCTCTCAATTAAAGGGTCGAGTCTATGGCTATCAGACCTGAAATCCCAACCCTCACCTACAGCTAACCCACTTGAAGAAGGACGCAGCCCATTCTGCTACACAAAGCGATGATCAATAAAAGGAGGAGCAAGATCATGAGCCTGATTTTTCGATAAGCTAACCCTTTCTTGTCACCAGCTCTCTCAGAAAGCCTAAGGTCTTCCCACGATTAACATAAAGACAAGACAACGAACAATCACTACTATAGTCATATTTACTCCCTAAATTAAATGAAATCCGAATATTCTTCGTTCGTCCAATACAAAGAGAAAGGGTTTAGATTTAAAACAAAACCCTAAAATATGAAACGTTTTCAGAGAAACCAAGAATGAAACGTTTTATGTTACTTTATTTCCATGAAAAGTGCGGACAGAGCAACGTCGTCGGTTACGTTATTTCCATGAAAAGTGCTGCAAGAGCAATCTTGTAACCGCGGGGAGGAATGCCCATAGATGAGAGCGACAGATGAACAAGGTCGTCTGTTAAGTTATTTCCATGAGAAGTGCGGCCAAGAGCAATCTTGTAACGGCCCGGAGAAATGCCGATAGATGATAGCGACCGATTGAATCGATGAGAGAGAGGGGTGGCGACTTGAGTTTTGCCAGCACGGGGAGGCTATTTTTTATTATCATGAGCACAATATGATTTTCCAATTTCTTTTTTTTCAGGCAGTATTAAGGGGAGGAAGGCGCTCGTACAGGAGGCGATTCCAGGTGACCGTGTGAAGAAGGATTCCCTTGCAAGAAAAGAAGCGAACGACCTGTAGAGGTCGAGGCAAATCTCTGAAGGAAAGGCGGCTCACAGGAGAGGCGAATCGTTGAGGTAGCATGAGGTATAAATCATTGCTATCCCAGAGGGACGATGGTGGCTTCACAGTAGCGGAGCTTTCAGATTCATTAGTAGCGGCATGAGCTTTAGAGTGAAGGAATTTCTTGCTCATGGAAGACATGAATCCCAGTCGCAACAATACAGGGCTTCTTCGGCATCTACAGGTCCTTTATTTTGAGGGCGTCTACAAGAAAGGCATCGGTAGGGTTTTGCACATTGTGTACACGATGTTTCCCTATAAATGCTTTTGTGTAAGGTACTCAGAAGTTAGTTGGAATTAATTGGAATTAATCCATTGCCGCTTGCAGAATCCAGTAGCTCACCGTCATATCTGTGGGTCGGGTGGGGAATAATAGAGTAAAACACATAGTAGCTCAAATCGAGAAATATCCAACAAGCTACTCAACATCAGATGGATTATGGATAGTATCTACATACAGTAATATTAACATTCAATGAGTAGCATGCTGTATATTGCTAGCCCGACCGACTGGATTCTGCAAGTGGGCAATGGATTAATTCGAACTACCTGTCTGAGTACGGTATGCAAAAGCATGCATAGTGAGTTGTCCCTCCTGTACAGATGTTCAGAAACGTGTGTTTTTGCTTTCCATATATATAGTAACACTTCAACACGGTCTATATATCCACTGTCTAAAGCACTCGGAACTCTGATTTCTCGTTTTCACGATAATGTCGACTACGGCGATCAAAGCGCTTCCTCGAGAAGGTGCTGAAGCTTGTGTGGGCTCTGCGCCAGGTTTGAGGTCAACACCTTTTGAGCATATATGAGGAGCATTTAGGTGTGTTGAACCAAATTAGGCTAATTTTAAGGCATCCGCTCTTCCTTTACGGCCGGGCGGTGGATCTTTCCGCGTCTGGCACCTGCTGTTTGCGGTGCTGATCGCTAAATACAATTCTGAGTTAGAGGGACGCCCGAAGACGTCAATGTTCTGCTGGATTTCTGGATTACATACATCCACCTATAATGTACGTCATTACATGCATGCATTACATTGCCCACAGAAGCTGCAGCTGCCTTTAGTCAATTGTCTAACAGTAGCGGAGCTTCCAGATTCATTAGCCCCGTTACATTATAATAATTATATAAACCGTTATTATAGCCTTTGAAATGTATAAAGCACGCGAAGAAATTGTACACTCTACAAGCAATTGCACATTTTACAAGCATAACTCTCGATTGCACATTCTACAAGCATAACTCGCGATAACTCTCGTCTCGATTAAGGGAGGAATTCGCGCCATAAGGTATAACTCTCGATTAAGGTAGAAATTCGAACCTAGGCAAGGAGCAATGACCAGAGAGATGAGTTCATGACATGTTTATGTTTATTATTAGTAATAATTTTGATTTCTAATTTTTTTATTTGTAATATTAGATAAAGGGAATGAAATAAAATAAATAGAAAAAATATATTTTCGAAATGTAATCGGGGATTACTATTTTCTTTATGTGCAATATTAGATAAAGGAAACGAAATAGAAAATATTTATTTTTTAATGTAATCATTGGATATAGAGAATGAATTAAAATATAAAGGAAACGAAATAAAATAAACGGAAAATATTTTTTTTTTAATGTAATCATTAGATATAAGGAATGAATTAAAATATATAGGAAAAATTATATTTTTTCTAAAAGTATAATTATTCTCAATTAACTAATAAATTAAAATAAATCAAAATAAATAGAAAAATATAATTAGCTCTAAATTTGATAGCTATTGTGGCTACGTGCATTTAATCTTCTTCAGAATATACTTAACCCTTTGTAGTTTTTTTGTTTTTTTTTCCAAATATAATTAACACTTTGTAAGCTAGTTGTGTAATGGCAGGTCATGCCCGGGCTCTTCAAAATGGCAAACAATATAAGTTTGGCAATGGGGACGACCTTCTTTCAAATGTATTTAAGACTTGGTACAAGTATTCATTGCACCACATTAGCTGTCTATTCCCACGTCGGGGCTATTCACAACTGTTGGCAACGCGCAGCATTGAATGTTTAAGGTTTTTGAGGTTGACCTAGATTATAGGTCATCGGATCTGAATTGTTTTCATTGAATGTTTAAGGTTTTTGAGGTTGACCTAGATTATAGGTCATTGGATCTGAATTGTTTTCAGATACGAAGTCTTATTATCCAATCCAACTGTAAAGCTGTTTCAGGTAGATTATAAGTGGTCAGATCTGAAGTGTTTTTAGATACTAAATTTTATAATCCAATCTAACTATAACAGCATTGAATGTTGTTTAGTATGCTGATTATTGCTGGCTTAATCTCCTAAGTGCATTGGCCATGGCCGATTCAATTGGATCAGTTACGGTGCTATATGTTGGAACTCAAAACTTGATAGATAATGTGTGTTTTTCTAAAACAAAACGACTTTTGTTGCTACTCTCATCGAATGTTTTAAAATTCATATAGGTCTAGGCCTGCAAGCATGAGTCAATCACGGGGTTGATAAACCAGAAAAACTGGTAGAACACGTTATCTTCTCACATGTCCTTCACTTTGAGTACTCTATTGACATTGTCCCTTCGTTTTCACACAATGACTCTACAACTATGGTGATCAATATCTAGTTCAGTTTTTAAGACTTTGTCAGTAGGTATGGATGTAGCCATGAGGTCATTCACTCATCCATGGACATGGATAGACTTAGATACAGATGAGTAGACCTGCAAGCATGAATCAATCACTGGGTTGATAAAACAGAAAAACTGGTAGAACAAGTTATCTTCTCACATGTTCTTCACTTTGAGTACTCTATTGACATTGTCCCTTCGTTTTCACACAATGACTACAACTATGGTGATCAATATCTAGTTCCTTTAGTTGCTGAGTTTTTAAGACTTTGTCAATAGGTATGGATGTATCCATGAGGTCATCCACTCATCTATGGACATGGATAGACTTAGATACAGATGAGTAGACTCCACTAGATCCACTAGATGGAGGCAAATTTATAGTGGACGATCATGTTGCTCTCTGGGGGATGTACCTCTGCAGCAGGTTACTTGACTTGGGGTCAATTAAATCCTTCCCAAATCCAATCGAGCTTCATTGTTGCATTAAAGAAGCCACCAAACTGTTCTTTCCTCATCCCCTCTGCCTACTATGAACTCGAAAACATTCTACTTGGAACCAATTATCTACATCACATTCTACTTGGAATCAATTATCTACATACTTGGAGTCTTACCTGGAACAGCTTGACATCTTATCTCCATGTACCATCCCACAACTTGCTCTGAGTGGACAGAGGGGGATAGTACATATATCTATCACAAGGACCAAAACATACCAGTCATTGTCATAATGTACCTTACCTAGCTGGACATCTTATATTCATGGACCATCCTACAACCTGCTCTCTGCGATACATTAGGGCTTAACAGGTCAGCTTGATCTAGAAATTTTATCTGTTGAATATGTCCAGGGTGTATGTTGAAATTGTGACCTTTTTTAACCCATGAAAATTGTAGAGAAATAATTTTAGGGAAAGAAAAGAATTGTTGGAATGGTTATAAATTGTTTCCAAACTGTAAACATTAAAAATTAAACAAAACTACGCTCTTCGAATAATTGACAAACCTAATAAAGCTGGATACTTTGAAAAATAGTCGATTTGATATTTTTAGAGTTTATGTGATTCACACAGTGAAGTTTCCTCATAAAATGATTACTATAACTCGTAGAGATGGATTTGGTTGGGTGTGTGATATCGATGAATGAATGAATGATTGGGTGTGGGATTTGGTTGGGTGTGTGATATTACTATAAAAATAGCATGTATTGTTCTCTAGTGTTTGAATCCAAGAAAATCAAAGTAGTGGAATTGTTTACTGTATTACAAAAGTATTCATATATCACTTTGTGCAGAGTCCTGAATTCAACATGGTTTGTTTCCTCTCAGACGAGAAAATCTTAGAAGAAGTAATAAAAACATAGTGCTCAATCAAAACTACAATATCTTCTTTAATTATTTTTTCTTCTTCCTCATATATCTTCATAAACAGGATCTTAGTCTTTTCACACAGCTTCATACAAACCAGGTATTTTAACTGCAGATCACTCAAAACCAAGGTTTCACTTAACATTTACTAAAAAAATCGACATGATCAACAATAGATTGACACTGAGGTAATTGAACGAAACCACATGATCAACAATAGATTGACAGTGAGGTAATTGAACGAAACCTCCATCAATCCTTTTTACCTTAATGGTTGCTCCGATAAGTGATTTCGATGCATTCTTTTTCCTTCCATTTTTTCTTCTATTATGTTCCGCTGATTTCTATGTACAAATTATAGAGAGATTGTTGCTATTAGATTAACTCTTATGGTAAGTCCATGAGGAAGAATCTTTGTATTCAATTTGTTCATTTCATAATCATGTTATTTATTGTTAGGTGGAATTGTTCTACATATTGTCATAGCTTTTTCTAATACCAATTAAGTACTTGGTTATACAATCGTTTTCTTATTGTTAAGTACTTGGTTATACCATCGTTTTTTTTATTGTTAAGTACTTGGTTATATCATTGTTTTATTATTTTTTTTTAGTAGTGATGGACTTTGCAAACTTACCCAAAGTCATTCTACTACTGAACACATCCTTGTAGTTTTTATGGGCTGTTGTTGTTCGATTTTTAGTGTTATCACTATTTTGTGTTTAGTTTGTTGCCCTTGGCCTTTTTGTGTTTAGTTTGTAGAGTAAATATAATTATATCTTCTTAGTGGCCTTAACTGCTTGGTTTTTTTTAATCTCTTCCCTTCACTTTTCTTTGACACCTGTATTTATTACTTATTTAGCCTTTCATCTATGTGCAATTTTAATAAATTATCCAATTTATTAAGGTTGCTTTTTCATTTAAAAAAAACCATGTTTCATCCATGACTTAAAACTAGAGTAATTTTTTTATTAATTTGTTTTTAAAGTGTTAAATGAATACTTAATGTTTGTTTATGTTTCTTTCTTTCTTAAAAATAGGTAATAATTCACTTTCTTTCTCAAAAATATTTTAAAAGTATGCTTTAAAATTAGAGTAATTTATTTATTTCTATTTTTTAAAGTATTAAATGGGTTGATAATGTTTGTTTATGTGTTTGTTTTAATTATGACCAATTTGTGAGGGGAAAATTTATGAGAATATGTGATAATCGTTCTCTCAGAATCTTGGTACAGCTGCCTTTGTTGATGTTAGAAAATGGGGCATCTCATAACTACAAATGGTGGAGGGACTCGGAATCTTGGTACACGTAAATGGTGGAGGGAACTTGTTCCCTGTGATACCACCCAATACTTCCCTAGTTGGACGTTAGAGTGTGCTTATGCAAAGTTTTTAAAGTTACCTAAAGAGGGTCATCCCCCTTCAAATTGTTTTCTTTATTTAAAGTGATGTATTGTAATGTGTAATGCAATTCTTTTCTATTTTATTATCTTTATACATTTCAACTTTTAATTTATTTATTATTTATGGCAAACTAACAATTTATGATGATGATTAACAGCCACTAAGACCTAATTGGTCTATTGGACCTTAAGACGGTAAGTGATTACTTGTGATTCTTTAGAATTTTGTTTCTTTTGCTCAAAAAACATTAAGAGAAGCTTTCGAAGATCACCATACTTTTGTTGAGTTAAGAGGTTAGGAAAGTTGGTAGTGTGATCAATATTTTGAAAATGAGATCTAATATGGGTATAGGATGGACAATCTAAGATAAAGTACTTTTCATCTTCAACCTTATTAGTGTCACAAAGGTGGCACACTCTTTCATCCCATGGCGTTTTAGGGATTTACCAACGCCCAATTTCACTATGGAGCTCGTGAGAATTTGTTCTTATCTTAGTAATGCTTATTTTTTTATTTACACTTGCAAAACATATAGATAATTTTGATCTTCTAGATTAGGGTTGATTACATCTTTATAATACATTAATTTTCTTTTTTCCTCTTTTATCACACCACATGTTTTCCTTAAATTTTGATTTGACATTTTTTTTAATAGTATCTTTATTTTACAAAATGGTTTCTTCCCCAATTCTCCAATAGTTTAGCCAAGACTCGGCGTCTTTATGCCATCCTCGATTGAGTCGATGGTGGTTATGACTTGATTTTGAAGCAATTTAGGTAGCCTCTTGTCTTCCGTGTTGTTTAACTTGTTCTTATACATTAGGTATCTAGTCATAGCCATGCTCTCAATGGGGGAGAGGCTTGTTTCTACGAGAAGGATGGGATAGTGCGTATTTCCTTTAATTTTGAGATTATAGGTTATAAAATTATTTTGTATTTTCTCTATCTTTCTCCAGGATGCACAAGAGATATTACCCAGACTTCACATCCATTAAGAATAACATGTATAACAAGAGTCTTAAAGAGTCTTCTTATCCCAACTCTAAAGATCAATTGATTTACAATTGTTTTCAAGTCCATAATAAACTTTCCATCCCCCAATAATCATTTTTTTAATGTTATAGATCCAATTGAGCTTGTGGTGAATATCAATTCCAAGATATTTGTATGAAGTCACTTCCTCCAAGTTGTTGTTGTCATATACAAAGGTATCATAAGAGATCTTATTGGATTTAATAATCATGACCTTAGTCTTATCAAACAGTCATACCCATATTGGAGAAAAAATCCTTGAGGATTCTTAGTTGGTTTTCAAGATCATAGGGACACCTTGTCATAAGAACAATGTCATGAGCATGAAGAAGAAGATTGATGACTATATCAGTGAGAGTAGGGCCGACACAACCTAATTTTTCCAAGCATTCTTCTAACTTGTCAATGTATATGCCAAAAAGGGTAGGGGACAAGGGACAACCTTGTTTGACTCTGATATTGTTAATCTCTTTTGACCAGCCCTCAGTCTTTTTAAACTTAGCAATAACGTTCTCATACATCCTTATTGCAACATCCCTCAACTCGAGAGGCACTTTTATCTCTTCCAACCTATTCCAATTTTTTTTCCTAGGAACCATGTCAAAATATTTTCTAAGGTCAACAAAACAACAAAAAATATGGTTTTTAGTATTGAAAAACTCCTTTGCAATGATCCTAAAGGTAAAAATATGGTCCAAGGTAAAAAGAATGGTCCTAAACCCGGCCTGGCCTTTAGCACTTTTATCATTACTTTCTAGCCAAAGGCTAATCTTCTTTTCCAAAATAATTCCATAAAGCTTTCCTAAAATCAAGCTAATCATAATAGTCCTATAATTAGAGGGAATGTTTCTATCCCCATTTTTAAAAATAGGAACAATGAGGCTTTGTGTCTAGGGTTGAAGGAAGCCCCGCTTCTAAATTGACGAGCTTATGTATGTGAGGGATAAGGATTGTCCCTCTGATTTTAAAAATTTCATCTTGGTAGCCTTCAATGTCCTTAACTTTCCCATTTGTGAGCTGCTTAACCCTGAACTCTATGTCATCTAAAGAAAAAACTTCTTCCTTTGTAGGGACAATAGGAATAATGTCCATGACATTAGGGAACTCATAAAGACTTTTAAGTTAGGAATTTTAGTCCCTTAAGGGAATCTTATTATTTTCTTTAGTGTTGCATTTAAGAATTTGGCTCGAGAACTTCTTAGGACCCAACTTGTATAGTTGTGAAAGTTTATCTTTCCTTTTATTGATATAGTATCTTTTTTTCCTTTTAATTAGGGCTTTGTAGGTATTGATCTTATCGAGTTTTAAGGGCTCGTTAGAAGCATCCTTAATGGCTTTCCTAGCAATTTTACATTTTTTATCATACCAAGGGTTGGCTGTTCTATTATTCTTTTTACATGACACCTCGAAAGAGAACTTGTTTATAGAAGTGGAAAGGGTAGTTGTAAAATTATGATAGAGTTCTTTAATTTTGTCCCTATAAGTTAGGAGGTTTAATTTACTAGTAAATCCTTTAGGAAAATGTCAACTTTACTTTTGTCAAAGCGTGAATTCCTTTGATTATCATAATTCTCTTCAATGGTGCTCCTATGCATGGAAATTTTAGATTTAGGGTTAAAGGTTTATGATCAGAGTCAAGCTCATGGTCATTTAAAATGTCAAAAGTTTATAATTGGTTGGAAACAGGGATATTAGATTTCACATAATCTACAACACTACTACCTAGCCCATGAATACATGTCATTTGGTTGGAGTTTGGCCACTTCATTACTCCATTGCAAATTATTAGGTCTTGAGAGCTCCAAAGCTTGACCAACTGAGTACCGAACAAGTTCTCAATTAGGTCTTTAGAGCTTCTTTTGTAGCTATTAGATAAAACAAGGTCCTCATCTAGCCATAAATGATTATGGTTGGACTCATTACTTAAAAGAGTATCTTGTTTAGTTGCAGTCCTAGCATTAAAGTCTCATAGTAGGAGGAGATCACCTTTATTTTTCAAATTATCAAATATCTTGTTCTAAATTATTATAGGGACAATTTTTATCTAGATTATTTTTCTTATAAAAAGTAGAATTAATAGGTGCAAAATAACAAATTGCTGAACACATCTTCTTAGCATTGGTGTCTAAAATTTCTATCCAAATGTATTGATTAAGAGGGTCAATCTTAAGAAGTTGAATCTGAAGAGAAATGTTATTTCCAATATAAAAAGCTATGCCTCCTATCCCTCTACGGTGGGATTGTTTGTTCCATGCCGAACACAAAACAAATCCTTCCATGCTAGGGACCTTAGACTCCTCATACTCCCAATTTTTAGCTAGACATATAATATCAATATCACTCATGATCCAACTTATCATAGGACCTTTGCTCCATGGAAAGCCACCACAATTCCAAAAAAGGATCCCGAGTGTCCCAAATTGCTATTTATTATTATCCTTTTGGTCTCTCTTTCTCTCTCTCTCTATATATTAAATTTTATTTTATTTATAAATTTATTTGAATATTAAATCTTACTTTAATTATTTTAATTAAAAATATAGATATTTTTATGATGTTATTTTTTTTTATTTTTTTATCTTAAATTTAAATTTTCTTAATAAAACCATGCACTATTATTGTATTGATAATTTGTAATATTTTGTTTTACATTTCATATTATTTACTATTACTTTTAATTTTTATATATGATAATGTTAATTTGTAATATTTTATTTTACATCTAATATCATTTAGTATTACATTTAATTTTATAAAAGTACTATTATTTTATTTGTATTCATACAATATTTTATACATGAATGTATAAGGATTTAATAAAACATTTTAATATACCCGAATTGGGTGCGATCCATAGAGCGATTGAGGATAGCTGGAACTGAGTAGCCATGGGAGTTATTAACCACGACCGTGAGCCCCTGCAAGTTTATTCCTCCATGGCTCACACCATGAGAGGACTTATGATAATGCACCTCGATAGGGAATTGGGCTAGTGAACTAGCCAGTCAGGGCATACCAGGAGGACGTAGTGATCACTTCAGGTTCCAATGGAGGAACCGATGGTCTTTTCAAGCTTCAATGGAGCAAAGAGGTGCAACCAGGCCTTTAATCGGGGGTCCCATTCCATTCCTTACCTTCCCTAGTGCATTCTTCTTTCTATTCTTCTGTAACGACCTCCTCGTTACGACAACCATTCTAGTGACAGGT
>ML793822.1:456669-482120 GCA_009831015.1 Picea engelmannii
GGGATGTTACAGCTTCTCTGATATCACGACAATTCTCGAACCATTGTTCACTACAACCTTTCTTCACGCACTAGAGGCATTCCCCCTGACTCCCTCATCTTCATTCCCCCTATCGGTGTCTCTGTTTCCCTCCATCAATCCCTGCATCTCCCCCCAACCTCTATTTATTTCTTCCTCCACCTCCACATCACCTCGAGCATGTCTAGGGAGTGCGAAAAGCCCAAGAGGGGTACTCACAACAACACCACCCTCTCTAGTGGAAACATGCTTACCCCCTCCCAAAGAGCGCTCATCACTCTTGTTTACAGCTTGTGACACATCTCCTAGAGGAAGAAATCAGCTCCTATCCAGTTCCATGGAGCCAATTCGGTAAAATTGGAGGCGACCTCCTCCACTGCTCACTACCCCTTGTCTCCACTTCTGCTTCATAGCCCGAGAAAGGTAAAAGAGGAGGCACCACCCTTGGGCGCGTGCCCCACTCTGGATACAAACCTCTTGCCCCCCCCCATCGTCAAGCCAAGCGACCCCTACTATGGCGATGGAAGATGCATGGTGGAGGAGGAGATTCCTCCAAGATGGAAAATGAAGAACAATGTAGGAACAACCGAAGCTATCACCACAGGGGCTTCCAACGAAGATAGAAAGGAGGAGAAGGAAAAACCGCATCATTTTTCCAACCATCTCATGAAGGATCACCTCCAACTCCTCTTCAAGATAAGGCAAAAACATGATGACCAGGTGCACTCACAGAGCGTCCTCAGCCAACAGATGGATATCCTGTTCTGTGAGCTCATAGATGCTCCAACGCACGCCAAATGCCCGACTTGCAGTCAACGGTTCCCCCCGGTCTACACAATACATGGTAGGCCCAACTCTAGATTGATGTCTCTAGGTTTTAGGTTTTTGTCTATTTCAATTGTAGAGTCATTGATCTAGCATACCATGACAACACGATAGATGAAATAAAAAAAATTATGATTATTTCTATGTAGTTCTAGTCATGGAAGCTTTGTCTACAACTAGCCTTAGTGGAAGGTTGCAGAACATGGTTTGCATATTTTTGTTTTCACACACATACTATAATTTTTTGGATAAACACTTTAGCTATATAAAGGCATGATGTGTGAATCTTTGAATATCAAGTAGCCACATGTTCCGGTTTCCCCCATATGGTAGAACAGGTGGCTAACACTTGTCACTGTATAGCTTATAGCCCTCATTAATGCCAAGTTCTACACTTTTATTTAAAAAAAAATAAAAAATTAATATAATTCATCGTATCTATTAAATTTATACTATTTGGAATAAATTAAGATGCTATTAAATTTTTTATTAAATATAATCTTTATGATAACATTAACATATTATTTTAAGTATACTATTTAAAATAAACTTTTAAAGTATTGTTATAATTTATTAAATTAAATAATGTAATTTTTTTAAAAATGTTGTTGAATTTACTATTTTAATAATAAATAATAATAGTAATAAAAATAATTAAAGTTTCATAAATTTATAATAATCCAAAAACATTAATTCAATAACATGTTTTTTTATTTAACAAATTTAAAAATATTATTTAATTAGTTTTAAATAAAATTAATTTTTTATGTTCTTCTCAAAAAAATTTAAAAAATGCATGGGATAACATTATAATATTTATTGAAGCTAAGTTACTTTTCTATACAATCTGTATGTTACTTTTCTATGCAATTTGTATATATATTTATGAATGAAGAAGTGAAAAGGAATTGTATATAAGAAGTAGGGAGTAATTATTGAGATGAAAATTGAAGAGAGAAAATATAATTGAATTTATGACTTTGAATATTTATTTTAAAAATAAGTGTTTTATTTTTTATTTTTTTAAATTTATTTATAATATACTTTTTAATTTATAATGTTTATAATAGATTTGAAGTTATTATTATAATTTTGTTAAATTTGAATAATGTATTTTTTTAATATAATTAATTTTACTATTTTGATATTATAAAGTTTATGAAGGTAGACATACTTTATCTTTTGGATTTGAATATTTCATTTTTTAGAAAGAAATACATGTTTTTAACCATTAGACCCATTCTATATGATATATGTTAATTATAATAAAAATAATTAAAATTTTAAAATAATTTACAAAATTTAATTTAAAAATAATTATTTATTTTATTTAATATATTCAAAATATTATTTGATTATTTTAGAATAAATTAAATCTAAATATATTAAACAACATTATAATATTTATTGAAACCAATATATTTTTATATGAAATTTATAATGTTTATGATAAACTTTAAGATAGTATTATATTTTTTATTAAATACAATATTTCTTGATAGAGTTTTTTTTATTAAATACAATATTTCTTGATAGAGTTTAAAGTATTGTTATAATTTTTTAAAAATTTGAATAATGATTCTTTTTTTAAAGTTGCTGATTTTACTATTTTATTAATATATGTGAATAATAATAAAAATAATTAAAGTTTCATAAATTTAAAATAATCCAAATAAATTTAATTTAAGAAGTAATTTTTCTTTTTTGTATTTAATAAATTCAAAAATATTTTTTTATTAGTTTTGACTAAATTAAAATTTTGTATTCTAAAAATATGGATTAGATAATCACAAGTTCAAATCCAGAGGGGGTAGAGTATGTATACCTCCGTAGACCTTAACAATAGATAATGATGATGATGATGATGATGATGATGATGATTATTATATTTATTCAAACCAAATTGCTATTTTCTATGTAATTTGTATAGATATTCATAAATATAGAAGTGTAAAGAATTTATTGAGATTGAAATTCATAAAAAATAAAATATGATTGAATTTGTTACTTGAATATTTATTTTAAAAGAAAATATATATTTTTATCATTTTAATTTATTTTTGTGATAAACTTTAATTTATATTTTTATAATACACTTAAGTTATTATTGATTTTACTATTTTAATACTATATTGTAATAATAAAAAAATAACTAAACTTAAAGAAATTTAAAATAATTTATAGAAATCTAATTTACGAATAACTTTTAGTTGTATTTAAGAAATTCAAAAATATTGTTTAACTAGTTTAGAATAAATTAGACTTTCATACTATTAAAAAATGCATTAAACAACATTATAATATTAATTGAAATCAAAATATTCTTTTATGAAATTTGTATAGGTATTTAAGAATGAAGAAGTGGGAATAAATTATTGAATTGCATGTTCAAGACCATAAGATATGATGGAGTTTTCAGCATAAGATTTGACATGTACATAAGTTTGGGGGGAACCAAATTGCAATAATTTGGTATTATAGACTTGAAGATTTGCAATCAAGAGAAAAGTGCACCTACTCAATTTGTTGTTCTCACTAGAAAAAGTGAAAAAAATGCAAAGAGACTAAATTTGGAACATATATAGAGTATGCTATGTGAGTCTTCATATTTTTCTTCAATAAATTTATAAATTTTGGTTTCTAGTTTACTATGTCAAACATGCATAAATGTTTAATCTATTTTTTTGTAATTTTTCATATATAGCTATTGGTGTTGATATGGTTCGGCGCCCACACGACGAATTACCATGAATGCACTAGATGTTGGGGAAGAAAATGTAATCCACGTCAAAGCATTCAAGTTGGTTGTCAATGTCATTTTATCGTATGACGACTTCAACTCAGACCAGATGATGTTGTTATAACATACACTGCATGTAGGCATCTTGATAAATATAATGTTGTCTGCCATGGGACTGATGCAATTGGTAGGCCTTAGTCATTCAATTATGCACCACATTTTACCATGGATATACGAGTTAGTGTCGCACATTTGATTGAAAATGGTTTTAATGTTACGATGATATGGGAAAAGTTCATATCAAACGTACAACATGAATCTAGTGAATTGTTCATAGGGATAACTCGAGATGCCTCAATGAAAAAACAATATATCTTAAACATTCACAATCAGATTAAAAGGTTAGAATGTGTGAAGGACAAAAGTGATCCAACAAGTGTGTAGTGTGGGTATAATGATTGTACCGGGATATTTTTTTTCTACCAAAAACAAGATGTTGTTCAAAACATCCCTTTTATAATAGACATACAAACAAAGTGGAAGTGTTCAATGATGGTCAAACACTCACACAACAATGTTATATCAATGGATTCAACATTTATAACAAATAAATATGGGGTGAGTACATATTTATCATTAATCATATTAATTTATTTGTCATCAATTCAATGCTTGCAGTTTAAATATAAATATAATTATGTCTTGTTTTGAATGTAGTATCAAATTTACACATTGACGATTTTTTATGAACATCACAATGGGGTTCCAATAGCTTGGGTTATTTCATCATGCAATGCTACAGATGATATATGTAAATGGATGTCAGCACTATTTAGAGTTGGAGGCAATGAATGTTCAAATTGGCATGCTCGATCTTTCATCATAGAAGATGTTGCATTTGAAATTGAGGCATTAAGGTGATGTGTTTATTTCTTTAGAAAAATTGAAATAATAATGTTTATATATATTCTCTTCTAATGTTATATAATTTCATGATTTGGACCAACTCCATGATATTGTTATGTGTATGGCATGTTCGTCGAGCATGATTGAAGAACATCAGTAATAAAGTCAAAGGAAGGGAAAACAAAATTTATTTTTCGTGCTTTAGGACATATCATGCACTTGTGTCAAGATGATGTATCTGTACAAAATGAATTTGCAAGGATATTTGAATATTTCAGCGAAGAAACAAATTTCTTGAAGTATTTTAAAATCACTTGTCTAGCCAATAATAAAATATATAATTTTTTTTTAGCTAGATTCATGATTGTATTCTACAATGACATATTTACCGTTATTATTTTCGAGCTTATATATATATATATATATATATATATATATATATATATATATATATATATATATATTTAATCGAGATATGTGGGAAAACACTTACATAATGTTTCCTCACTCTAATCAAGACACAAATAACGCCACTGAATCTTATCATGGGTATATATAAAAAGGGTACTTAAACGAGAAAAAAAATGCAAATCATAGACAGGTTGACTCGTTAATTCATGTGCTATTAACAAATGTTGAATTGTATTACATTCATATGCAACGTTTAAAATAAGTTGGTGTTATAGGACCTAGAAAATCCCTAGAACAATTGCATGCAACAAAGTGTAGAGAAAACTGAATCCCTAATGAAGATTGTGTTGTTGATCCAAAAAGTAACAATGAATATCAAGTTCATAGCCAAAATATGGATACTCATGATACTTGGTATAGTGTCATATATAAAAGGGTCCGATCTACACTTTTTTGATTGCACCTGGGCATTAAATGTAAATTTTTGTAAGCATGTATTAAAAGTTGGTATTCTACTAAACAACAATATTTCAAGTGATCATATAATGTCAAATGTCACTACTTCTAGAACATAAAGGCCTAGACTTTTAGTTGATTTAAATGAAACACTTGTATTCAGTTTGGAAATCAAAACAAATATTCTACCACTCGTCAATTATCCTCATAATCTCATTTTTCATAATGAAACAAACATTAATGACGTGGATAATAGTGCCACCTTGAGTTCGATGAAAGGATATATGTGATTTCATCGACTCATCAAGAGTTGAGGGAAATGTTAGCCATAATATCTAAAACTTTGGAGAGGGCATATGCATATAATAATTTGGTTAGGAAAGCACATCAACAGTATAATCAATGCGAAAATCAAATGCTTTTCAATGAAACTCCATCCAAGATCATTAAGAAGAGATTACATAGTTTTATGAGTCCTCTCAATAAAAAATTACAATGTCATCGCCAGTTACATTTAGGTAAGGATAGACAACAATTTCAAAGAGTTGGGCGAGTTCATGCAAATAATAAAAGCATGGTTGAGAAATTGAAGTTATCTTCTAAAAAAGAAATAAATGTGGAGCATACATCTGATTTAGTGCAACATTCAATTCCACATGATATTGGTATGAAAATTTTAAATTATGTTTTGTTTTACATGAAATTCAATACAATATTAGCTTTGATCCAATAGTAAAAAAATTTCCTTTTTTATTACTGCAGTTGAGGGATCCACACCTGGAAATTTTCAAATTTGTCGGCTTCGGTTATTTGTCGATGATGCAAACATACACAAAAGTTCAGAGATGTCAAGAAGCAATTAATTTGATATTTAAAATTATGACATTTCCTCTCAGGTGAAAAACTTTAAAGTGCTTGGGAAACAATGAGAATGAATATTCTAAATTTATATAACTTTTTTTATTTACTAGCATTATCAAATTAATCTTGTGAATGTTTCTTGACAGGAAGATACCCACCTATGGAATAGGGAAAAGTTGAAGTGATGCACTGATACTATTTTCAACTTCTCACATTATATAAAAGATAATTTTAGAATAATATACTACTGATATTATTATATGCCACTTGTATTTTTATTTAAGAAAATTATAACAAATACTTTATATTGTTTTGCAAAAGGTTTATTAGTTGTGGAACTCAATCATAAATTAGAGTATGATTCTATATTGATTTTGGATACAAATATGTGGCATTGTCAATAGTGAAATATTGGAAGTGAAATGAAATATAAAAAACTGATAATTTTGATATTTTACTCACATGTCAACAATGCATTAAATGTCTCCATCATACTATGTTGTTGCTCTCTGTATGTTGCAATGTCTCATGTAATTAATATGTCTCATGTTATTGAAAACTCTCATGTACTTAGTGTGAATAAATATATATGAATAAGTGTGGTCCTATGAAGTTCATTTCATCAATTAGAACATATTCAACATGTTTCATTTCTTCTTGATTTTTACCAATTGGTTGACCATGCAAAGACTCGAAACTTTTAATAGGAATTCATAGAGTGGAATGAATTGTTCTTACACATATGTTGAAAGTAGTAGTGGTATTAGGTGCAAGTATAAGTAATGATCTCTTTCGATTAGTGGATAGAGATAAAAAAATATGTGCAATACAGTATATAAGGCATGACTTGCCAATCACTATTATACCTTGAATAATCATTTTTAGCGTGGTTTGATTTTATCCTTCATTCATATGATTGACAATGATAACAAAATCAAGGTTTTGTTTTGTTGACAAAGAATATGGATATGAAAATGTATTGGGATAATAGTCAATGACTACTCCCATTGATCAAGAAAACTATACAATTATATGTGCAAAGTTTTAGCCATTGACCAACCAAATTAACATCCTTGTAGTAACATAATCACTAATAATTAATGTAATTCATATTGATACACCATCAACTGAATCTATGTTAGGTGAAATTATATAGAACATTATGCTTTGAATGAGATCGATCACATTATGAGTTGGTGGAATGCTAATTTAAAGTGTCGAACAAAACACATATGTATATGCACGCTTTCGTATCTGCGCATATACACCGATGACGTTCATAAATGAACATTTATGGAAGCATTCATATACAGAAGACACCATTATGGAAGTGGCCAACATCTATATATGATATGGCATCCCCATCCGGTACTACTCCTACGATGTACAACTGGTAAAAGCACCCTATTTTTTTATTTTTTTTTTGTTTGTGTGTGTATAGGAAGGTAACAATGACATTATAATCAACATAGTAATACGACGATGAACACAACCCATGCAAATCACACAAAAACAACATAAGGGCCTAAAATAAAATAACATCAAGCACCTGGAAGCAATGTACAACATTCAATCGACGAACAATAAGAATGACTACCCTCTTGTCCTACCCTACAATGGTTAGGACCTCCAGGACACATAAGAAATGCTCAGGCCTAGGTTCCCATCGATTTCGACCATTTAAGGTCTCAAGGATGGTGAATGTTCTAAGGAACAAGGAGGTGTCTACATCCCACCGGACACAAGCAAACCAATCCAACTAAGCTAAGGACAATCATTAATTATAATAAACAACAACACCCTCAATGGAAAGAACAAGCTAAGAATAATTTCATCAACAACCCAACCATTAATCAAGGCTAAATATTCAATATCTACGATCCTTTTTAACATTGGTTACCATTCAGTAAGGGCACATCTAATTTACAATTAATCATTAATGCACCCTCTAAATTAACGTTAATTACAATCAATTTATCATGTCTAAGTAACCGATACTAGATCTATAAACGATAAATACAATCTGTCCTCAATTATAGATAAAATTTGCAAGTCTAGAATTTGCAATTTAGTCATTACTCACCAATCAAATTTTAATCATTATTACAATCCATTTGGGCAATTCTAAATTAATCCAAATCTCAATCTACTAGCCATTAACATTAAATAAAAACATTAACTAAAATAATGTAGAATGCTACTATTAAACATTGATGCACAAATTAATCTCAACATGTCATCTAATTCTAAATTAATCCAAATCTCAATCTACTAGCCATTAACATTAAATAACAACATTAACTATATTAATGTAGAGTTCTACCATTAAACACTTATGAACATTTTAATCTCAACATATCGTCTAGCTATATTGACTGAACTAAAAATGACAAGCTGTCAATAAAATTAAAGAAATTTGTTGGGACAAGACAAGGTCTTAAAAGCAAGGCGATTTCCAAGTTGTTGGTTAGTTATACAAGGCAGGTACCCAAATTAGGTAAAGTAGTCTAGTCACATGGTTGATGCAATTAATATAAGGAAGACTAAGCTAAACACATCACACAAGGGCTGTCCACTAACTAGGGGCACTATCGACATTGGTGTCCCATCCAGATTTACTTCCAAATCTACTGTCGATCGTAAGTACTTACGGTGAGTTCTGCATGAAGTCGCTACACAGCATTGATAGCACTACTCGCAATAAGAAGTGACACTAAAATAAGAAGTGGAGAAATAAGGAAATATCTCAATACCATTAACATAGCAAGGAAAAACGATGACACTAACAGTTACTCGATAAAGGCGAAGTGGCAGACGCACAGTAAGAAAAGTCATGAAATTTTCTAACAAAAATCGCAATCAATGGGGCGATATCGCAGTCAAAATTAAGTGAGTTCAGAGGGGAAAACACTGACTGCAAGCAGATAAGATCGATCATTGTTGACACAAATTAAAAAGCTGTAAAAATCTGTTCTAAATATATAATGAAATACGACAAGTTTTGAGTCAAGAAGTAGGAAAAATAAATAACAAAAACAATGTCCGAAGGTCGATCGCAGTCTCCAGTAAGCAAGGAAAATAAAAGAGTCTGTCATACAATCTCTCACCACCAATAAATGATTCCAATTCATAGTCATTATATATATATATATATATATATATATATATATATATATATAACAACACCTTAATCGAAATGAATAGCGATGAGAATTCTCCATTAAGAGCTGGTAACTGTCAATGAAATCTCAGAGGATAAAATATAAACAATACATAGAGGGTAATCGTTCAGAAGAAGATCAATGAAGGCAGAAAATTTCAGTCACAAGAAGTGTAAAACCAATCGCTTAGCCACGAGCCAATCAACGTAGAAAATCCCATCACAAGAAAGCGCAATGACCATCACTCAACCATGAGCAATCAAAAAGGTAGACAACGGGGAAGAACGTCCATTGCTCACCATACTCGCATAGAAAATTAGGGTGTTGAGATCCATAGGTCTATTAACGTCGAAGCGACGGCCGTAGATCAGGCTCTTGGCCGACTGCTCAGGCGAGGACTGATGAGCTAGGGGAGAAATGGAAAACAACCAATATGGTCACAATCAACACCACAGAGCGGTCAAGGCATGCGAGAAACAAAGGCCATGGGATTCAATCATTCATTAGGCTAGGCTATGAAAGAAATATAGTCATCAATCTAAACATTCAGTTTACTTACTCCATTAAACATGCAGATCCAAGCACAAATCCTACAACATTATACCATACTAAAATAAAGAGAGTGTACCATTACCTGATCACCCACTTTGAGTGACGTCCGGTGCACTCCGTGCAACTCCCAGTTGCTAACAGACAAGACTTCACAGGTACCTCCCAACCAATGCTAGGGGTACTCATCTCCCCCCTTAGCCCCCTAAGCCACAAAGGGGCCACACACACACTATCCAGAGATTATGACTAGCTCTGAGCTTGCCTCGCAAGTCTGAGCTACCACTCCTCACCGGGCTAGGTATCTCAACTCCCACAAGTTAAATCAGTCAAGTAGATAATTCTGCAGCGTAACATTATGCAAACAAAAGATCCCCCTACCTCCATCTCCTCCCTTCATTATATAGAGTTTTGTGGTTCTTTACTTTCCAAAAATCACATTTAGTTCATTTTTTAAAATTTAATTCCTAAAAATTCCTCCCCATACAAGTGTCACCCATCCCCTTCATTCCTCCATAAATTAATTTCTTTAATTAATCAATTATCTTTATTTCCCTCACCCACCTAGACTTACTCCTAGAATCACTCCTAGGTGTCCCCAAATTCTCTTACAGGTTTTAATGGCTTTCCCTATTATTAAATTGATAGTTTAATTTAAATTAGAAACCTCTTAAATGGTAGATACTTTTCTAAGTTTGACTTTCCATCTTTTCCATTATGTTCCCCTTTTTCCTTTTTTATGTTTACCTCTTTTCCTAGTTTCCTAAATGTTTAGATTTTTCCCTCTTTCCCCTTTTTGTTAGAACTCAAAAAGGAAAGTGTGGATTTTAACCTTTTTTCCCTTTTTTCTTTTAGCTAATATAATTTAAATTATCAAAAATAATAAAACAGTTAATTCCCTCTTTTAAATTTTATTCCATCATATTTTTTTTATGAATAAATTAAATTTCTTACTCCCTTCGTGTTACAAGATTTAACAAAGATCATACTCTTTATTTAGGTTGTTTTTATTTTTATTATTATTATTATATATATATATATAGAGAGAGAGAGAGAGAGAGATAAAAAATTTCCACTAGCATAGTTTAGACTTAAACCTTAAATTTTTGTGATGGGCGACATTTTATTAGGGAATTTTATTTTTTTTGTTTTAAATTCTTATCACAGTGTTCATCCTAAGGCCGATTAGGTTCGTTCATTTATTAAAACAACACGACCTGCCCTTCAGGATGCACTAGGTGTTCCAAGGGTGCCATTCGCCTCTTGACTGACTTGGTAGACATCAAAACCCCTAGAGTCAATACTCCGCTAGGTGAACTTGTGTGAGACTAAGGGCCTCTAAGGAATAAGGTCCCTGCCTTCTTGTGCGCCCCTTAGAATCATCATGAGCGACTGTCATAGTCTTCGCTCATGGAATCATGGGTCCTCTCGAACTAGGTAAATGTTAACCTACAATTCTAGCCACGACGAGAGTGCTAGTAGGTTGTGGCAGGGCTGCTGTCCACACCTCTCCCCCAACATCTCTGGTAGTTGTGCCTGATCCCATTACTCCAAATGTGAGTTTGGTGGACAAGCTATCATTATCCTGTAACATCAACAAATCATGTCAAAACATATCCATATCATATCATCTAATCAGATGCACTAAAATAATAGTAAAACAACCAAACCCCAATGGTACACTCCCTAACTCGATCCGGAGTCCAAGGGGTTCCATTGATGCCTCTGAATCCTCAAGTTTCAAAATCCTGCACACTCGGTAAAACCGAGTCAATAGCACCTATCTATGTATAGGCGGTAAAAATACATGCTATCATCCCATAATGCCTCATAATCAAAATCAAAATTTTTAATAGCATAATAATCTAGATCACTTGCGAGGAAGTGTCCTCAAAGAATAAGTTTGCTCAGTGCAATAGAGCGGGATGTTACATACACCCCCTCTTGGTCTAAACTTCGTCCCGAAGTTTCACAGTATAAGTGCCGAAATAATGTGTGTCACAGTATCATAATTCTATCTATCAAATAAAAATGGAAACTGTTGACGCATAACATATGCATCCTCCCAAGTCGACGAGTGAGGAATATAGTTGTCCCACTGGACCTTGAACTGATCTATTATTCAACATCGTAGTTGTTGAACACAATGATCTAAGATGCGGATTGGCTCAGCTGTGAGCGCCCCCTCATCTGATACCTGCAAGGAACTCATGTCAATAACATGTGTAGGATCACTAATAGAATGTCTCAAAATGGATACATGAAAAACATCGTGCATATGCCTCAAAGAATTAGGCAAGTATAGTCGATAAGCCACATGCTCCTTTCTCTCCACAATCTTGAAAGGTCCCACAAACCTAGGAGAGAGTTTATCTCCCTTCCCAGACTTGATCGAACTCTTATGTGGCTTAACCTGCAAGAAGACTTGATCACCGACCTTGTAACTATGGTCGACATGGTGCCCATCGGTATAGCTCTTCTATCGATCCAACGCTTCTTTAATCCTTTGTCTTATTGTTTTCATTTTCTCTTCCATTTCTTGGATCGCTTCTAGTCCCACCAGGACCCTATCCTCAAGCTGAACCCAACTCAAAGGCATCCGACATGGTCACCCATAAAGAAACTCTAAAGGCGCCATATTAATGGTGCTTTGGTAACTGTTGTTGTAAGCGAACTCCACTAGTGGCAATAAATCATCACAACGCTTTTGTTGGTCCATCACGTACATGCGCAACATGTCCTCCAAGGTCTAGTTCATTCGTTCGGTATGCCCGTCAGCCTCTGGGTGATATGCAGTACTAAAGTTAAGTTGGGTTCCCAAGGCTTCTTGGAAACGCGTCCAAAATCTTCCAGTAAACACCGATCCTTGATCGGATATAATCCTCTTAGGCACTCCATGCAGCCTCACAATCTCACTGATGAAAACTCTAGCTATGTTAGGTGCTTGATACATTGTACGCAAATGAATAAAGTGATCACTCTTTGTTAGAGTGTCTACTACTATGAAAATTGAGTCATGTCTCATTGTCGTCAATGGAAATTCAACAATAAAATCCATCAAAATAACCTCTCATTTTGATTCTAGAATAGTGTGTTTTTGTAGTAATCCTGCTGGGTGTCTATGTTCAGCCATTACCTGCTGACATTCTAGACATCTAGCCACATAGTTGACTATGTCTGCCTTCATTCCCTTCTAGAAGAATAAGGGTTTAAGGTCTGCCCTCATCTTCGTGACTACCGGGTGAGCCATGTAAATTGCTCTATGAGCCTCGCTCAGGATCAACATCCTCAACTCGTCATTTGGCGATACATAGATACGATTTTAAACCTCAATAAACCATTGCTATCAAATGAAAATCCTTCAAATCGTGGTATCGTCATTGTGTTTTGCCCGATAAAACCCTCTACCTCTTTGTACAAGTCATCGTCACACTGTAAAGTTAGAAATTTTTCACGTATATTTGTTTGAAGAGGTAGTACCAAAAAGATGCATGGTCTCTGACTTAATGCATCCGCCACTCGGTTCACTGTTCCTTTTATTTAAGTAATCTCAAAGTCGTACTCGCTAAGAAATTCTGACCAACGTCATCGTCGCGCGTTCAGGTCACATTGCGTAAAGATGTGTTGTAGTCCACAATGGTCAGTCTTTAGTTCGGATTTCCTTCTAACAAGATAGTCTCTCCAAACCTTCAAGGCATAAACGATGGCTAACAACTCCAAATTTTGCATCGCGCAGTTCTCCTCATGCTTTCTTAGTTTCCTCGAAATGTAAGCGATCACTCATCTGTATTACATCAAGATCCCACCTAAGCCTTCCTTGGATGTGTCAGTGCATACCAAGAAGGCCACGTCCATGTCAGGGACCTTTAGTATCGGTGGTGTTGTCAACAATTCCTTGAGCCTCCAAAATGCTTCCGCACATTTCTCGGTGCAAACAAACTTCTTGTTCTTCTTCTGCAACTCCATGATCGGTGTTACTATCTTTGAAAATCCCTTGATGAACTGTCGATAGTATCCTACTAAACCCATGAAGCTACGCACTTCCGGGACATACGTCGGCGCAGGCCATTCCATAATAGCCTCGACCTTTGTTGGATCCACAACGATGCCTTCGTCGGAGATGAAATGCCCTAAGTAGTAAATCTTCGATTGATAAAAAGAGAATTTGGACAACTTCCCATACAATTTTTGCTCTTGCAGACACTGTAGTACCAAGCACAAGTTATCATCATGCTCCTCTATAGTCAATGAGTAGATCAAAATATCATCAATGAATATTTGGATGAACTTGTTAAAATACTCGCGGAACACCCCATTCATCAAACTCATAAATACACCTGGGGCATTTGTCAGTCCAAACGGTAAAATAGTAAACTCGTAATGCCCAAACCTCATCTTAAAGGTGGTCTTAGGGACGTCATCTTCCTTAATCTGTAATTTGTGATACCCTGATCGCAAATCTATCTTTGAGAACACCGTTGCGCCCTTCATTTGATCAAAAAAATCATCAATTCTCGGCAATGAATACTGACTCTTGACAATGGCCTTATTCAATTGATGGTAGTCAATGAAAATCCTCCATGACCCATCCTTTTTTCATATGAAAATAACAGGTGCACCCCACGGTGACACACTAGGATGTATCAGTCCCAGGTCCAACAAATCCTTCAGTTGCATTTTCAACTCTTGTAACTCTGAGGTCGACATCTGATAGGGAATTCTTGCTATCAGTTCAGTCCTTGGTTTTAGGTCTATGGTAAACTCCAATTCCCTATCCAGCGACATCCTAGGTAACTCCTCTAGAAATATGTCCTCAAAATCTCTCACCACTGGAAGGTGTTCTAGACCTTCCTCTACTCCCTTCTCGTTTAGTGCAAGGATCACATAAAGCTTCAACCCCTTGCACATGCTATTTCAAAGTTGCAAGAAAGAGATGAACCTCAGGGAAACTCCCTAGTTCTGTCCTACAATCACATGTCTCTGTCCCTCATCATCGACCAAGCTTAACTGTTTCATCTTACAGTTGAGTATCACCTCATGCGATTCAAACCAATCCATACCAATGACGACATCATAATATCCTAAGATCATGACATACAGGTTGGCCCTAGTGACAAACTCTCCCAGGTTAAGGGTACATCCCATAACCTTTCCTCCAACCTTTTGTTTGGCTCCTGAGGCCATTTCTATGAAGCTAAACTCATCCTGTTCGATTGCCTTTACCTTAATCCTTTTTAGCACTACACCAGAGATGAAAATCTCAGTACCACCGAGATCTATCAAAATACTAAGGGTCTGGTCAGCGACGATACCTGTTGTCTCAATCATATTCGAATGATGCTCTGCCTAGCGGTTATTCACTGCTGCATGAATCCGATGGGCCTTGCCCATATCTCCCATGGTAGTGTGTACAGTTGATCTGGATGCTCTAGTCCTCTCCACAGGGAAATTGCGCTGGTAGTGTGGCTCCCCACATGTCCAACACCCCTTCTTCGGCCCAATAGTCCTGGTACCCGAAGTAGAAGATGACGGCCCACCGACTTGGAATCCTGGTCTATTTTGTTGAACAGGCCTAAACTGTTGCTGCTGCAGTCGACGCTATTGTTGATGTTGTGGTCCTTGATAAGGTGTCCGCTGCTGAGGCGTCATTCGCCGAGGTGTAGTGGAAGTTGATCCCCTATGGAAGCCACGATATCCCGGTGTATGTCTAGTTGATGTTTGATGCTACTGTGCTCCAGATGACACCTACCCTACTGGTCTCACTAGAGTCCTAGTATAACCCCCGTTGATAAGCTACTCTTCTACTATGAGGGCCTTCTAGACGACATCATGCAAGGTTTGAGGCATCAAAATCCTAACCTTTGCACGTATGCTGTCATTAAGGCCAAACATGAACCTGTTGACCTTAAGTTTCTCAGTGTTAAGGTGTGGAGCATACCAGAGCAACTCCATAAAATGGGCCTCGTACTCAGGCACCATATGGCCACCTTTTCATAAGGCGTTCAACTCGTTGAGTTGACACTCAATGAATTCCTCTGAAAGGTATCTTTCTCAGAACCGTTCCTCGAACAGTTCCCATGACACATCTTCGACGACCATGTTCAGCTATGGTAGGAGAGTCTTCCACCATAGAAGAGAGCTACCTTTCAGTTGGAAGACCACCATGCAAACCTTCATGTTGGAGGTATAATAGCAAAGTGCAAATCACATCACCATATTCTCCAACCATGCCTCAGTGGCTATGTCGTCAGGGGTGCCAAAGAACACGGGAAATTTGACCTTCTTGAATTCATGGTGAATGCTACTAGTATCGACTGGAGTACTAGACAGAACCTCAGGGGTTTCCGGTGCTCTAGCCTCATCTCTATCCAAATGGTTGATCAGTGCCTCAAACATGCGCTGAAAAGATCTCATCATTCCAACCACATCACCAACTACTATATGCTCCTGTCTGACAACCTGTTCATCTCCCTGGGGGTTAGATCCCTCGGGCATGGATTCTACTGGAGGCTTCGTGCCTCCTCCCATAGCACCTCGTCGTCTACCTCCACGACATCCTCTAACCATGATTACTTGCACAAATACAAGTCAACTTAATTAGCAGCAATATAATCAAATCATATCAATGAAATCCGTAGTGATCCCAAGTCGCGGGTTGAACCCTCTTTGATACCACATATGGTGTCCCCATCCGGTACTACTCCTACAATGTACAATTGGTAAAAGAACCCTATTTTTTTTTATTTTTTTTTTTGTGTGTAGGAAGGTAATAATGACATTATATTCAAAATTGTAATACGACGACGAACACAACGTATGCAACTCATGCAACAACAACATAAAGGCCTAACATAAAATCACATCAAGCACCTGGAAGCAATGTAAGACATTCAATCGATGAAGAATAATAATGACTACCCGCCCGTCCTAGCCTACAATGGTTAGGACCTACAAGACACATAAGCAATGCTCAAGCCCAGGTTCCCATCAATTTCGACCATTTAAGGTCTTAAGGTTGGTGACTGTTCTGAGGAACAAGGAGGTGTCTACATCCCGCTCGACACAAGAAGACCAAGCCCACTAAGCTAAGGAAAATCATTTATTATAATAAACAACAACACCCTCAACAAAAAGCGTAAGCTAAGAATGATTTCATAAAAAACCCAACCATTAATCAAGGCTAAATGGTCAATATCTACGATCCTTTTTAACATTAGTTACCATTCAATAAGGGCATATCTAATTTACAATTAGTCATTAATGCACCCTCTAAATCAACGTTAATTACAATCAATTTATCATGTCTAAGTAACTGATACTATATCTATAAATGATAAATACAATGTATCCTCAATTATAGATCAAATTAGCAAGTCTATAATTTGCAATTTAGTCGTTACTGACCAATCAAATTTTAATCGTTATTATAATCCATTTGGGCAATTCTAAATTAATCCAAATCTCAATCTACTAGCCATTAACATTAAATAAAAACATTAACTAAAATAATGTAGAATGCTACTATTAAACACTAATGCACAAATTAATCTCAACATGTCATCTAATTCTAAATTAATCCAAATCTCAATCTACTAGCGATTAACAATAAATAACAACATTAACTATATTAATGTAGAATTCTACCATTAAACACTTATGAACATTTTAATCTCAACATGTCGTCTAGCTGTATTGACCGAACTAAAAATGGCAAGCTGTCAATAAAATTAAAGAAATCTGTTGGGATAGGACAAGGTCTTTAAAGTAAGGCGATTTCCAAGCTGTTGGTTAGTTGTACAAGGCAGGTACCCAAATTAGGTAAAGTAGTCTAGTCACATGGTGGATTCAATTAATATAAGGAAGACTAAGCTAAACACATCACACAAAGGGTTGTCCGCTAACTAGGGGCACTATCGACGCTGGCGTCCCATCCAGATTTACTGCCAAATCTACTGTCGATGGTAAATACTTACGTTGAGATCCTCATGAAGTTGCTACACAACATTGATATCACTACTTGCTTACATTAAGACAATATCCATTTTAGGAATTGTGCATAACATGCATCCAGTGAAAATCGCCACCGTTCACACATGCACCCACCTAGCATGTAATTCACAACCCAACACGCAGGCACACAAAAATGAAAATGCAGGAAGGTAGATCGTATTGACGTAGGAAAAAAAAGTAAAAACGCAGAGCAAAACTCATGGAATAATGCAGTCTTAAAATCCTGTAGCTGTGATCAATAAATGGGAATCGACGCACTGTTGGTCACATTCACAGTAATTGGTTTCATAATGTGCATAGAGTATGTTAGTTGCATTACATCAATTACAAGTTACAGTCGTAGAGGAATTTGGTATTCCATAACACCGTCTGATTAAATGGTATTCCATAAAGCAGAGAAGTTGGTATTACAGCAAGGTCATGGTTACCAAAAGCAACAGTGATTACAACGCAGGAAGACATAATTGAATTTTAAATAATTGCAATATTAATTACAACGCTTTCAACGTAGGAATGGACAATTATAATTTCGCCGGCTTAAGAAACATATAACAAGGCCCTTCTTATTAATTGAGCGTCTAATAAAGAATTCAAACAAAATTATGAAACATTTGTTGTGCACATCCTAAGATCGTGACTAGAACACCACCATCATTGGGCATAAGCTACACCCTTCCATTCGCATGGTCGGTCTTGAAACCATCGACATCATGACAGTAAAATAAGAAGTGGAGATATAAGGAAATATCACAATACCATTAACTTAGCAAGGAAAAATGATGACACTAACAGTTAGTGGATAAAGGCGAAGTGGCTGACACACAGTAAGAAAAGTCGAGCAATTTTCTAACGAAAATCACAATCAATGGGGTGATATCGCAGTCAAAATTAAGTGAGGTCTGAGGGGAAAATGATGATTGGAACCAAATAAGATCGATCACTGTTGACACCGATTAAAATAGCCGTAAAAATTTGTTTTCAATATATAATGAAATCGGGGAAGTTCTAAGTCAAGAAGTAGGAAAAATGAATAACAAAAACAATGTCCGAAGGTTGATTAGTCTCTAGTAAGCAAGCAAAATAAAAGAGTCTATCATACAATCTCTCACCACCAATAAATGATTCCAATTCACAGTCATGATTATATATATATATATATATATATATATATATAACACCTTAATCCAAACGAACATCGCTGAGAATTCTCCATTGAGAGCTGGGAACTGTTAATGAAATCTCAGAGGATAAAATATAAACAATACACATAGGGTAACTGTTCAGAAGAAGATCAATCAAGGAAGAAAAATTCAGTCACAAGAAGCGTAAAACCAACTCCTCAGCCACGATCCAATCAACGCATAAAATCCCATCACAAGAAAGAGCAATGACCATCACTCAACCATGAGAAATCGACAGGGTAGATGGCAGGCAAGAACGTCCATAACTCACTATCCTCGCACATAAAAGAAGGGCGTTGAGATCCATAGGTCTATTAACGCCGAAGCGACGACCATAAATCAGGCTCCTTGCCGACTACTCAGGTGAGGACTAATGAGCTAGGGGAGAAGGGAAAAACAACCAATATGGTCACAATCAACACCACAGGGTGCTCAAGGCATGCGGGAAACGGAGGTCATGGGAGTCAATCATTCAATTGGCTAGTCTATGAAAGAAATATAGTCATCAATCTAAACATTCAGTTTACTTACTCCATTAAACATTCTACCATACTAAAATAAAGAGAGCATATCGTTTCCTGATCGCCCACTCTGAGTGACATCTGAAACGCTCTGCGCAACTCCTGCTTGCCGACCGACGAGACTTCACTGGTACCTCCCAGCCAATGCTAGGGGTACTCTTCTTCCCCCTTAGCCCCCCGAGCCACACACACACTATCCAGAGATTTCAACTAGCTCTAAGATCGCCTCGCAAGGCTGAGCTACCACTCCTCATCTAGATAGGTATCCCAACTCCCACAAGTTAAATCAGTCAAGTAGATAATTCTGCAGTGTAACGTTACACAAACAGAAGATCCCCCTACCTCAATCTCCTCCCTTCATTATATAGAGTTTCGTGGTTCCCTACTTTCCAAAAATCACGTTTAGTTCAGTTTTTAAAATTTAATTCCTAAAAATTCCTCCTCGTACAAGTGTCACCCATCCCCTTCATTCCTCCATAAATTAATTTCTTTAATTAATTATCTTTATTTCCCTCACCCACATAGAGTTACTCCTAGAATCACTCCTAGGTGTCCCCATATTCTCTTAGAGGTTTTAATGGCTTTCCATATTATTAAATTGTTGGTTCAGCTTAAATTAGAAAGCTCTTAAATGCTATATACTTTTATAAGTTTGACTTTCCTCTTTTTCCCTTATGTTCCCCTTTTTCCCTTTTTATGTTTACCTCTTTTCCTATTTTCCTAAATTTTTAGATTTTTCCCTCTTTCCCCTTTTTGTTAGAACTCAAAAAGGAAGGTGTGGATTTTAACCCTTTTTCTCTTTTCTCTTTTAGCTAATATAATTTAAATTATTAAAAATAATAAAAGAATTAATTCCCTCTTTTAAATTTTATTCCATCAATTTTTTTTTATGAATAAATTAAATTTCTTACTCCCTTCGTGTTACAAGATTTAACAAAGATCATACTCTTTATTTAGGTTGTTTTTATTTTTATTATATATATATATATAGAGAGAGAGAGAGAGAGAGAGAGATAGATAGATAGATAGATCAACTTTTACCACTAGCATAGTTTAGACTTAAACCTTAAATTTGTGTGATGGGTGACATTTTATTAGGGAAAATATTTTTTTTTTCTTTTAAATTCTTATCACAGTGTTCATCCTAAGGCTGACTAGGTTCGTTCATTTATAAAAACAACATGACATTCCCTTCAGGACGCACTAGGTGCTCCAAGGGTGCCACTCGCCCTATTCTGCTTCCCTTGCACGATGTTCCCTTCAGGACGCACTATGTGCTCCAAGGGTGCCACTCACCTCTTGACTGACTTGGTAGACATCAAAACCCCTGGAGTCAATACTTAGCGAGGTGAACTTGTGGGAGACTAAGGGCCTCTAAGGAATAAGGCCCCCGCCGTATTTCACGCACCTTAGAATCATCGTGAGCGACTGTCGCAGTTTGCCCTCACGACATCGTGGATCCTCTCGAACTAGGTAAATGTTAACCTACATTTCGAGCCACGACGGGAGTGCTAGTAGGCTATGGCAAGGATACTGTCCACACCTCTCCCTCGACATCTCTGGTAGTCATGCATGACTCCTTTACTCCACATGTGAGTCTGGTCGGCAAGCTATCGTCAGCCTGCATCATCAACAAATCATGTCAAGAACATATCCATATCATATAATCTAATCAGATGCACTAAAATTATAGTAAAACAACCAAACCCCAATGGTACACTCCTTGACTCGATCCAGAGTCCAAGGGGTTCCATCGATGCCTCTGCATCCTCAAGGTCCAAAATCCTGCACACTTAATAAAACCAAGTCAATAGCACATGTCTATGTCGAGGGAGTTAAACAACATATCATCATCCCATAATGCCTCATTATCAAAATCAAAAGTTTTAATAGTATAATAATCCGGATCACTTGCGAGCAAGTGTCCTCAAAGAATAAGTTTGATCAGTGCGCTAGAGCGAGATGTTACATATGCATCGTCCATATATGCGCATTTACGAAATATCTCATCCATATATGCATCATTCGTATATGCACATATACAAAAGCATGCATATGTGAAAGTCACCTTTTGTAAATGCATATTTCATATATGCGTGCTTCCATATATGCCCATATATAGAACTTGTCATCCGTAAATGAATATTTACGGAAGTCAACCTACATATATGCATGATTCTGTATATGCACAAATACGCTGACCACTTCCATAAATGCATATTTATGGAAACATACATATACGAAAGACTCCATTATGGAAGTGGATAGATTCCATATATACGTCATCCATATGTGCACATTTATGGAATCTGTTGTTCGTATATGCATCTTCAATATATGTGCATACACGAAAGCGTGCATATACGAAAGCCACCTTCCATAAATGCCACTTTTGTATATGCATGCTTCCTTAGATGTGCATATACAGAAGTTGTCCTCCGTAAAAATGGATGATGCATGTATGGACAAATCATATATAAAAGGTGCATATACAAAAGAAATTTACGGTAATCCAAATGCATCTTCCATATATGCACATTTAAGGAAGTTGTCATCTGTAAATGCACATTTATACGAAAGCGTGCATATACCAAATGTGCATATACGGAAGAGTGAATATACGAAAGGTGCATATACAGAATAAATTTATGGTAATCCAAATGCATCTTCCGTATATGCGTACTCCCATATATGCACATTTAAGGAAGTTGTCATCCGTAAATGCCCATTTATACATGCATTTATGTGCGTCATATGTATATGCACATATACGAAAGTGCGCATATATGGAAGACACCATTATGGAATTAGTTAGCTTCTGTATATGCATATTTATGGAAGCCATCGTCCATATATGCATTGTTCATATATGCACATATACAAAATCGCGCATATACGAAAGGTGCATATACAAATGACGCATATACGAAAGGTGAATATATGAATGTCGCATATACGAAAGGTGGATATATAAAAGAAATTTATGGTAATCCAAATGCATCTTCCATATATGCATGCATCAGATATGCACATTTAAGGAAGTTGTCGTCTATAAATGTACATTTATACGGAAGCATGCATATGTGAAAGTTTCATATACAGACGACGCATATACGAAAGGTGCATATATGAACATATATGGAAGCACACATATATAGAAGGTGCATATATAGATGACTCATATATGGAAGGTGCATATAAAATATATTCACGTTTATGGGGTGGGTATATGCATTGTCAATTCATATATGCGCATATATGAAAGAATGCATATATGGAAGATGCTATTATGGAAGTGGACAACTTCCATATATGCATCGTCAATATATGCACATTTATGGAATCCGTCATTCGTATATGGATCGTCTGTATATGCACATATACGGAAGCGCGCATATACAAAAAGTGCATATACAAAAGAAATTTACGATAATCCTAATGCATCTTCCATATATACATGCATCCATAAATGCACATTTAAGGAAGTTTTCATTTGTAAATGAACATTTATATAAAATTGCTCATATACAAAAGGTACATATACAAACGATGCATATAGGGAAGGTGCATACATGCATCGTCCGTATATGAACATATACGGAAGCCCACATATACTGAAGGTGCATATATGGACGTCACATATATGGAAGGTGCATATATAATATATGTGCATTTATGGGGTGAGTATATGCATCGTCAATTCATATATGCACATTTTTTCATCGTCATTCATATATGAGCATATACAGAAGTGTGCATATACAGAATATGCCATTATGGAATGGCCAACTTTTGTATGTGCATTGTCAATATATGAGCATTTACGGAATTCGTCGTTCATACAAAATAAATTTACGATAATCCAAATAGATCTTCCATATATGCGTGCATCCATATATGTGCATTTAAGGAAGTTACCATTTGTGAATGCAAATTTATACGAAAGAACGCTTATACGGAAGGTTCATATATGAGCGATGCATATACAAAAGGTTCATATATGTGTCGTCCGTATATGCACATATACAGAAGAGTGCATATATGGAAGGTGCATATCTGGATGATGCATATATGGAAGGTGCATATATAATATATGCACATTTATGGGGTGAGTATATGCATTGTCAATTTGCATACGCACATTTTTACATCCTCATTCGTATATGCGCATATACAGAATACACCATTATGGAAGTGTCCACCTTCCGTATATGCATTGTCAATATATGCCATTTAAAGAGTCTATCATACGTATATCCTTTGTCTGTATATTCACATATACAGAAACGTGCATATACGGAAGGTGCATATGTGGATGACGCATATACGAAAGGTGAATATTCAAAAGAAATTTACGGTAATCCAAGTGCATCTTCCCTGTATGCGTGCATCCATATATGCACATTTAAGGAAGTTGTCGTCCATAAATGGACTTTATACGAAAGAGCACATATACGGAAGGCACGTTTACGAACAATGCATATACGGATGGTGCATATATGCGTCATCCGTATATGCACATATACAAAAGCGAGCATATTTGCATCGTCCTTATATGCACATATACGGAAGAGCACATATATAGAAGCGTGCATATACGGAAGGTGAATATATGAATGACACATATATGGAAGGGACATATACAATATATGCACATTTATGGGGTGATTATATGCATCGTCAATTCTTATACGCACATTTTTGCATATTCATTCATATATGCGCATATACAAAAGCGGGCATATATGGAAGATGCTATTATGGAAGTGGTAAACTTACGTATATGCATCATCAATATATGCGCATTTATAGAATACGTCATCCGTATATGCGTCATATGCATATGCACATATACAGAAGCACGCATATAAGGAAGATGCATAGACGAATGACACATATAAGGAAGGTTCATATACAAGAAAAAATTTATGGTAATCCAAATGCATCATTCGTATATGTGTGATTCCATATATGCACATTTAGGGAAGTTGTCGTTTGTAAATTCACATTTATATGTGAATTTATAGGTGTCATTCATATATGCACATATATGGAAGCTTGCATATACATAAGACGCCATTATGGAAGTGGTCATCTTCTGTATATGAGTCATCAATATATGTGCATTTACAAAATCCGTCGTCCGTATATGCACATATACAGAAGCGTGCATATACAAAACGTGCATATACGGACAACACATATATGGAAGTTGCATATAAAATATACTTGAGCATTTATGGTGTGATTATATGCATATACAATATATACAATTTATGGGGTGAGTATATGCATCGTCAATACAGACAGATTTACGGAATCTATCATCCATATATGCATCGCCTGTATATGCACATATACGAAAGCACGTATATATGAAAGGTGCATATATGGATGATGCATATACAAAATTTGCATATACAAAATAAATTTATGGTAATCCAAATTCATCTTCCATATATGCGTGCATCCATATATGCGCATTTAAGGAAGTTGTTGTCCATAAATTCACATTTATATCAAAGCACGCATATATAAAAGGTGCATATATAGAAGACATTTATGATAATCCAAATGCATATTTTGTATATGCGTGCTTCCATATATGCACATTTAAGGAGTTTTTCATCCTTAAATTCACATTTATATGTGCATTTATATGCATTGTTTGTATATGTGCATATATGGAAGCATGCATATATAGAAGACACCATTATGGAAGTGGCTAGCTTCCCTATATGCACAATTATGGAAGTCGTCATCTGTATATTCATCCTCCGTATATATGGAAGCACACATACATGAAAGGTAC
>ML793823.1:0-26015 GCA_009831015.1 Picea engelmannii
TCATCCAAGTACACCACTACAAATGAGTTGGTGAATGGCCACAGGATGTCGTCCATTAGCCTCATGAAGGTTGCAGGGGCATTCGTCAACCTGAAAGGCATGACCAACCATTTGAAAAGGCCCTCCTTGGATTTGAATGCAGTATTCTACACATCAGAAGGTTCGATTGGTACCTGGTGATACCCAGACTTCAAGTATATCTTGCTGAAATATTTTGTCCCCTTGAGTTGGTCCAGAAGGTCATCAATCTGTGGGATTGGGTACCTATTCCGAACAGTGATCTTGTTCAGTGCTCGATAGTCAATGCAGAGTCTCCAAGTCCCATCCTTCTTCTGCACCAATACGATCGAGCTCCCACAGGGCGATGAACTCGGCCGGATGTGACCTTTTTGCAACAGCTCATGAATCTGCCTCTTGATTTCGTCATTCTCCAGGATAGAGCACCGGTAGATGGGTCCATTGGGCAGCGATGCACCTGGGGTCAGATCGATAGGGTGCTTGACCTGATAGTGTAGAGGCACCCCTGCGGGGGAGGTGAAGATGTCCTCATACTCCTCCACGACCTTATCCATCTGTTGTTTTTGTGAAGTGGGGCCTTGTCTGGAGGTCATGGCCACAGTCTTCCTCTTTCCCTGAGGGGGGATCATCAGGAAAACAAATTTCCTAGTTTGGGAAATGAGCTTACTGCATTGTTTTGCAGTAACCAAAGAGATGGTGGTAGGCGATGCTATCTCTGGTATCCTGTACGGCTTATTTCCCAAAGTTATAATAACAGCACGAGGCCTATACTCATACACAGCATGTCGCTTCCACAAGTATGGTTGGCCTAATAATACATCAGAAACATCAAGAGGAGCAATGTCACATAATACCTCATCCATGAAGGGCTTGATGCTGTAGGGAAGGCAACATTGTCGACTGATGTGGAGGTCCCATGCTTGGTGCAACCACCCGATGGTGTATGGTTGTGGGTTTGTTGTGGTCGGCAAGCCCAACTGCTTCACGACCTCTACCCAGATGAGGTTCTTTTGGCTCCTGCTGTCGACAATGAACTACAACGGGGAACCCTTTACCCACATATTGGAATGGAAGAGACGCTCTGCCTCCTCTGGATCTTCTGGTTCCTCCTTCTGGATCTTTGTGGTGGCAACGGTGGCGTTGGGCTCCGGATCAATAATCTGCTTCCCCCTGTCATTCCCCTTGTTAGGTTCTGATTCTGAGTCAGAGCATGCATCCGATTCAGAATCCTTCAACTCGGCTACCAGTGACTACTTGGCCCGACACTCACTTGTGTTGTGAGTGGAGCATTTAGAGAACTCACACCACTTCCCCGTGTCCTTTTTTGGCTTCGTGGTGTTGTTCTTTGCTTGTGGCTTTGGTGGGTTGTCCTGGGCTGCCCCGCCTTGTCTTGGTCATTTGTTTTTCAGTTTGGGAGTACATTTCCCATGCTTATGATTTGCAGACCCAAAGTCTCGCTTCTTCTATTTGAACTTTTGCTCAATCTTGGCAGCATATCGGTATGCCACACCAAGTGAGGAGATGTCGAGGAACTCCATTTCCTCCTGAATGTATCTGTGTAGACAACTACAGTACTTTAACACCAAATGTTTCTCTAAATCTTTGATACCCAACTTTGTGCATAGGGTATGAAACAGATTCGTCATCTCATGCACATCTTGGTCCCTTTGTTGCCGCAACGTAGTCCATTCTATGTATTTGTCCTCATAGCTCCCCACGGGATAATATTGTTCCTTGATGGCATCTTGGAAAGAATTCCAAGTGGGTTGCCAAGAACAAAGAGGGTTCTCCCTCGCCCTCTTGCTCCGAGTAGTTTTCCCACCAGTCCTTGACATGGGGTGCCGCTTTGAGGAGTGTGAAAATAATCTTTTCTCGATCGAAAAATTCATGAACCGAGAAATATCCTTCTAACAGATTCAACCATCTATATATGGCATCTGCATCTATTTGTCCGTCAAATATGGGAATGTCAAAGTTTACTTGTACCTTAAAAGGAGTGGCACCTCCAGAGTGGCTTCTGGATGTCGATGCACTGCCAGTCGGAATCCGTTGAAGAATCTGGGAAAAATTGTCCATCATTGCGTTCCTTTGTTTCTCGAGGGCCTCCTCGAGCAACATTTTGATAGGATCTCATACTCCCTCATCTTTCTTTTCTTCCCCCATGGGCGGTCGTCGGGGTTTGCGAGGCTGATCTTGCAAAGGTTCAACCAGATCGAGCCCCAACTTCTTATACCCCGATCTCGTTGGGGACATGCAAAGAAGGATTGAGAATGAGCAGACCGCTCTGATACCAATGATCCGGATTTATGTAGGAACACAATGAAATACAGAAATACACATAAACGTAGAGATGTAGCGGAAATAAGACTTCATTTCATTAATAAAAAATGACTGAAATATGCTTACAGACGGAATGGAAATAAACTAGCTAGGGCGCTGGTAGCTTATCTCTGAGAAGGGATGTGGCTGCTACTTGCATCCGTGAGAAGATGATTACAATGAGGCTCTAAAGGCCTTTTTACAATAGAAAATAATGCCAAAATTCATAGACATCCAAAAACCTAACCCTAGGAGATGAAGCGCCAAAAGTCATGTGGGCCCCGTTTGGGTAAGTTAGTACATCAACTTCTCGGGGTTGTAACTTTTGCATACGATCTCCATTTTAGGCGTGTGACAGCTCGTTGGAAAGGTATCATCGAGGAGATTCATTTTGGGGGATCAATTATGCCTTCGTCTATCATTGAGAATCTCGATCTCAAAAGAACCTTCATTTAGGCCCTCAAAATGGCCCCAGAAGTTAAAACCTGCTAAAAATAGTAAATTGCCAAAATTGCCAGAAAACTATTTTGAGCCAATCGGAAAAGGTAGGTGGCCACCGATATCCACCTGGATTAGAGGTGATCTAGCTCTGAAGGTGTGGGAAACAAATTTAGCAGAGAGCAAGAGATTAGCCAGGGAGGTGAAAGACGCTTGTCAAGAAGCGTTATCATACTTAGACCAAAAAATGATTGATTTTGAGGCAAGTAGTATCGTGGAGGCCCTAAGGAAAATTGATATTGCAACGAACCAGCATAATTATAGAAAGAACAAAGAATAAAGTCTACAGTCCTAGGCCATAACTCAGGAGGTAAAAAGGATACAAGGGAAGCTACCTCAAGTAGAAAGGAAATTATACACCTTTGAGGTAAATGAAACTATTGAGCCATATAGGTTGGTGGTAGAATTTTTAAATAGATGCAATTAATGCATCAAGCATGGAAAAGAAAACACAGTGGGAAGCAAGTAAGAAAGTGTCATTGCATTATTGAATATAGCTTAAGGGACAGATGTCAACAAAGCTACAATGACCAGGACGTTGTGCCAAATTATCAAGAAGATCAGACGACAGATGTTCCTGGCCTAAAGGAATGAGGAAAGGAAGTGTTTCTTCTAGCAGAGGAAGAGATAGAAGAGATTTTCAACGAACCTCATCATTATTTATGCATTGTTTTCTTATTTCAAATATTTGTTATTTTTTTAATTATAAGAAGTCCAACTGTTTTGAGTTGTGGCAGTTTTTTATAAATACATAGATCGAAGATCTAATCAATGTTGCTTCTTGTCGGATGAAACAGAGAAAATTCTCCTTATTGAGTATTAATACAAGTGCAAATAGAGATTCCAAATTTTGTTCAGTTTGTGTTATGTGTTTCTTTTGTATTTCCATTTCTCAACATTTCCTTATGCAATTCCTTGATAAATGTTTGATGGCAATTTAGTATCACAACTACTGTAATCGTATCATATCAGTAATTTGTTAAGCTAGGAGTTTTCCTCTGTATTTACTGTGATTAAAAACAAGACTTGTAAGTTGTGTGAATTACTATACTTTATACTTTATTCAAGGATGCGCTATCTATTTTCTTCTACTGCAACAAGGTGATATTCTTCAGCAATTGATGGCTTGCTTTGTTTAACCATTTTGTAATTTTCTCTCACACCATTCGATTATTACAATTTTAACTCAGACACGAAATACGGCCTCTATTCTTCCATACTGTTAATTTCATTTAAGGGTATTTTCTCATACAACTAAAGGTAGAAAAAGCACTCGTTAAAAACAATCTCTTTAAACTTTCTTGATGCCTGACATCACTCTTTGAGCCTTAAGTTTAATCTCAGGAACAACACTCTCCTTTTTGAGTATTAATACAAGTGCAGACAGAGATTCTAATTTTCGTTCAGTTTGAGTTGTGTGTTTCTCCTGTATTTCCATACCTCTAAATTTCCTTATGCAATTCCTTGATAAGTGATTGATTTCAATTTAGTATCAGGCCTACTATAATCACATTATATTAGCAATTCATCAAGTAAGTAATTTTTCCTCTGTATTTACTATAAGTAAAGCACGACCTGTAAGCTATTTGAATTACTGCATTTCATATCTTAATCAAGGCTGGACTCTCTACTTTTCTTCCACTGCAAACAAGGTGACATTCATCTGCAATTGATGCCTCTCTTTGTTTAACAGTTCTATAAGTTTCATTCACTCCATTTGATATTAAAATTGTGACTCAGACAATGGAATACAGCCTCAGTCCTATCATATTATTAATTTCATTTAAGGATCATTTCTGATATAACTAGAGGTAGGAAAATCACTCTTTAAAACATTCTCTTTAAACATTCTTGATGTTTGACATTATTATTTGAGCCTTAGAATCAATATCAGGAACAACATCTTTTTGGCGTCGTTCCCAGGGACGGAGTAACGAAGATATTTTTCCCTGGGAGAACGACAAAGTAAAACTTTAATCTTTGATGGTGAACAAAGATTGAATACGTGAAAAGGTTCATTTTTCACCTGGCGACTCCTTGGTTCGAAGGCTCCACATGATTCACTAGCGACTCCATTGGTTTCAAAATGTCAAGTTCTTTCGATGCTCGGATTGTTGTGAGGATTGATCCTTTGGACTTTACAATTTTTTTTGGTTTTCCAAATGTTGTTCGTGATATTAAAGAATGGGGAGACCATCTTCCTAGTTTTAGAGAAGATAAAAATGATAATCATGCTCAGCATTTGTTTGAATTTGATAAGCTCATGCATCAACTAGATATTCATCATGAAGATGTTTTGATGAAACTATTCATGTTTATTCTGGGAGGGGATGCTCGACTTTGGTACAAATCTCTACTCCCTTCTAGCATTTCATCATTAAAAGAATTCCATGCAGCTTTTCATAAATATTGCAAAAGAATGTATTCATCAGAGTTCCTTTTTGAAGACTGTTGCAATTTAGATTTCGTTGAACAAGATTGTAAAGATAATCAATTTGTTGATAAAAAATCAGAACATGATAGCAATTGTGGTCAATTATATGAAGAAGACTTTGAAGTAAATCAAGAAGATATTTCTTGCAGCAGTAAGAATGAAGACAACATAATTGCAAGTAAAAATGAAGAAATCCTTACAAACCCTCCAGTCCTTCAAGCTGATCAAAGACAAGATGATGAATCTTTTGTTGATCTAGATCTTTGCGAAGGCCAATGGCTTATTGAAGACCATAAGCGGTTAGCTCTTGGAAAAGATGATTTTGGTAATGATACTGACAATGGCAACGATACTCTAAGTCCATTTGTCATTGTACCAAATGTTCATAGTAATTACTGTCATGATCAAACTATTGTTCTAAATTCTTATTTTGATCAAGCTGTTATTATTCAGTCATCATTACTAGATCATCAAGAAATGGAAGTTTTTGAAAGTCAAAATTCAGAAATTTTATATAATCATCCTATTTACGATGAGTATCCAGACGATGAAGAAGAGCAGATTTATTTCCCAACATGCATGGAAACATACAATAGTTCTCCTTTGTTTGATAACTATGATGAATGCAATTTTGAAGTTCATAAGCAGCAAATTATTTCTCTTCTTCAGAGAGTTCACTTAAGCAGGAAAATGATCAGTTGCACTATAAAAGCAATCAGCCTGTGTATGACAGTGATGAAGAATATTCTTGGATATGCGATGAAGGAGATAAGGAGGGGCTACTGGAGTAGTTGTTCTCTTCTTCTTGTTTAGAAACTATTGAGCAATAGAATGGCGAGCCTCAATATGACATTTTCAAGCCAGGAAAAGAAAAGATCAATAGTGGAGAAAGTGTGCAAAGGATTTTCATGCAGCTAGGCCAGCAAGAAGAGGTATCGCTTGATTCTGAAAATTCTTTATCTTTCCATGATCCAGTGGTTTGTTGGTTGGAGTATTTCCTTCAAGAGGTCCAAAATGTTGCATCATTTTCTGTACAACCAAACTTCAGCAGTAAGTGCAAGATACATATTCATTCTTTGCTGCAAAAAAAATATTATTTTTTCATTCCTTCATCCATCATAAAACAAGGTATGTTAAGCAATCTACCATTTGCATCTCCATTGGAAATTCCATATTACTTGATCAATGGAATTTCACATGATTAGTGTATGTCCAATGCACATAAATAAGTTGTCCAAATCAATATTTCATTTCATCATTCTAGTTCAATGTTTTATTTTAGTTCAGTAGTTTGGTTCTCAGTCTGGCATCCAGTATGGTTCAGTTTTTAGGCATTATGACTCCATAGCCCAATGACGGGTTTCATAGTTTAACATGCTTAATTTCAGGTTTCATAGGGATGAAAGCAAGTGGTCTATTGTTCTTGGTGTTTTGCAGAGTAGATCTTGTTGAACAGGATATGAGGCTCAAGGAAAACTCGACACTCACATTTTCATCTTTTTAATTTCTCTAAAAGTAGGTGATAAATAAATAATATTCCCTCTTAAAAATTCAAAAGAAGAATAAGGTATGAGTCCCTACTCCTCTTATAGTCCCAACAAAATTGAAATATTCTTTTTGAAAGGAATGTGAAGTGAGTTTTTCTCATGATGATATTGTCACCTGATCAAAGATCAGAAAATTATAAATATTACAGATTAATTATGAAGCCTTCTCTGAATAAAATGAAAATTCAAATAAAAGAAGAAAGAAAATAAGGATAGAAAAGGGCTTGGAAAGAAGTTTGAAAGTCAATAAACAAACTTGTGTCAGAATGAGATTCTTTTGTGTCTGACCCTCTAAGCCATTATTCTGTTTTATTTTGTCTATCCCTGAGCTTTATTCTCTTCTTATTTTCGCTACCTTTCCTGGACTACACCTTGACTCCAAAAACTTAAAAACATATCTTTGAAACAAGATTAGGTGAAAATCTTTATGTTCCTTTGATTTTAACTGAAAGAAAAGTATGTATAGGCTAATCCTGGTAACTTTAACTCTTCTATCGGATTTTAAACTGACGAATTCGCTCAAGGTGGATCCTTGAAAATCAAAATCCCTATAAAATCTTCCCTACGGGCGAAGGTGTATTGAAAATTGGAGGAAAATTAATCTCATAGTATACTTAAAAATTTATGACATACCTCCCTTTTAAAAAAAATTAAGCAGATACCATCCCTTGTGTTAGCACTAAGAGTCGCCCTCAGATTGTGGGAGGATAAGACCAGAACCCATCATATTTTTTGTTGGATGTTGGTTTTATATGAGAGGAGGTCAATGGACAAAACTCAATATATGAATGATGTTCAACACGAAACTAGACAAGAAATGCACAGGTAAGTGAGGGCCACATTAAATTCAGTCAATGAATTGAGTTTAAGTGTGAGCAGAGGGAAGACTTAGTGAGAAAGGTGAACAAGAATTCTATGAGCATCAAGATTTAAAGAAGCTTGGAGAAGAAAAACTCATACTCAAGATCACTCTTGAGCACAATCTTCAGACACTAAAATATCTCCAAACAACACAGTCACAATAGTACAATGATCAAACCTACATCACAATGTAGCTATGACAACTCGATTGGATCCTCCATGCCTGAGCCATTAAGTGTAAGAGGGAGAAAGATAACAAGGGAGCTAACTAAAACTGGTCACGATACCACTGTAATCAAACCTACATTACAATAGCATAACAACCCTCAATTGGATCCTCCATGCCCGAGTGTTTTAGCACAGTTTTTTACAGAGAGATGAAAAGAAGTTGACTTCTATTAACATGAAAGTCTCAAATTTGATACATAACTAGAGAACAGTTCTGGCATGAAAAAATTACAAAATAGGGAGCTCTGCTCAACCAATTGACGACCTTAAAAAAATATTAAAATTATCTATTTATACTCAGAACAATATGCCACTACCAAGAGTGTGACCTGGTCACTACAATCAAAGCTTTGCATCAGCGATTTCTTCTGTCAAACTGAACATGCACCCCTCTTTCAGACGCGAGCTCAGATCAGTATGGGTTTTTCAGGAAAATCTGCCCACAGGGGTACCACGGGCTAACGGTTCAGTCCCCACAGCCAGGCCTTCCATGCCTTCCATTTATGGAGTGAGCCGAGGTTTCAGTTTCCAGTTCCATTTTCATTAACTGCCTTTTCTCGGGATTGAAATGCGGCTTAATTCCCAAGGGATAGCCACACGCTACTCTCGGATAGGATGTTATATAAACATGTGATTGCGAGGCAGCTCAAAGGTGGTTTGGGTTCACACCACTTTTGAGCCTGCAATCCATCACCTTTCGCCACGTATCACTTTTGAATTACTATGGTTTCAATTGTGGGACTACTCAAGACAATTATCAACCAAGCATGTTGCGTCCCCACAATGAACTGTGGTTGTAGATCTAGTCTCGATCTAAGATATGGGCGCACCTGCTAGATTTAGCGCTACTATCAAGATTAACCGCCTGCCAACTTTAGAATCCGCCAAACTGTGCCCTAGGGGAGGGGGACGCTACTTTTGACGTTGAACAATAATACCTCCTGGAGGATGATCTGATGTGGAGGTTTGATGTCATCATGTTGGTGCATCATGAAAGATAAGTGACACATGTCACTAAGAAAGAAGTGAATAATATGCCCGTGACTGCCTGGACTGAGTGCCATGTGTCATTGATGGATAGGTGTCAGGTGTCACAACCGATGCATACGCCACACGTCTACATTGATCACTGCCACGCACTCTCTTAAATCGATGACAAAGATCTCCTTCAGGTCTCGGGGCTCCAGGAAAATGAAAGCTCAAACTTGTTTTTTCCTTGAACCAAAACATCTGGAGTTAAGGATCTGACGACATGTGGCCTCCAGAGATTAATGGTTGAGATCCCTTCATGGCTCCGGGCTTCAGACTTCTCAATAGTCAAACTTTATTTTCCCCAAGAAAATTCATCGGAGCTAGGGATCTGACAACGTGTGGCCCCTAGATTTGGATGGTCGAGATCCACTTCGGGTCTCCGGGCTCCAGGAAAATCAAAACTCAAATCTCGTTTAACTTCTGTGATTTTACCCGGAGTTGTCAATCTGTTGACGTGCGTCCTCTTCAATCAACGGTTCTGCTCTTGCTTCAGTACTTTGACCCCTTCAACCATATCAATGGCCCTTCTACTCCCTTCTTGATCAACGATCGAGATCTCCTTCAGATCTTCAGGCATTTCCCCCTTTGCTTTCCTTCAGAGTTCTAGATCTAGCATTGTGTGGCTCCTGGATTTGGATGGCCAAGATCCACTTCGGGTCTACGGGCTCCGGGAGAATCAAAACACAAATCTCTCTTACCTTCAGCTTCTTTTACCCATAGCTATGGATCTACTAACACGTGACCCCATCGATGGATGGTCCAGATTCACTTCGGGCCTTCGGCACTTCTGGCTTCGGGAGTTCAACACTTCAGGACTTTGGCCACTTCGGGACTTCGGCCACTTCGGGACTTTGGGACTTCGATACTTCCACCACTTTGGGACTTTAGGTGCTTCGAGCCTTCGGGACTTTTCATGGTGCTATACTTTGTGAAATTTCGAAATCCCGAATACCTGGGGGCCACTGATCTGGAATGTTCCTGGAATCTTCGTCGCTGAAAGATTAAAATCGCCGTGTGCTCATGCTTCAATATCGAAACAGACTGTTAGGAAAGTTGTGCTTTGTGTTCATGGTTGCGGCCTGCACGATCAAGAATTTGGACGACTGGATGTGAGCTGAGAAAATAGGGAGACCATTGATTGGAATGCAGGAGGCGAGTGCTCGTCCTCGGAGAAAATTAGAGGGGCTTGGGGCCAATATTTATTTCGGTTAAGATATTGAGGGAAACCAAGGCACAAAAACGAACAAGCGCACACAAAAGATGACTTTACATGCCGAAAGGGGATAAACTTAAGACTTGTCGATTCGAAAAGGATAGAGACAGGGAAAAATTATAGACTTAATTAGAAACCACAAACCCACAAGACTCTGACAAGTTCATGTGATAACATTTGGCTCCACAGGGGATGGCATGCTCCTTACGATCTGCCAAGAACACACCATTCCATTGCCTTAGTTGTTGGGCTATGGAGTCTAGCTCAAAACTCTCACTGACGTAAACAGGGAAATATGTACACTACTCTACTCAAGAAACGAAAACACACACATGGGCTCCAGAAGGAGCTTATTTGTGTACAATCCTAGGCTAATTGATTTTTACAATGCGTTAGGTGAAAGAAAACTTCCACCAGAGCCACCCAAACTGCTTGGTAATATAATTCTTCCCTTTACTGCAAATGATCCACAAAAGGTAAAAGAAGTATGACAACATAAAGAAAACATGTCTTGGAACACTGAAAATACCCCCAAATGATAACAAAATGAATAATCTTGCAGGCTCAAATGCTTATGGAAAACACAGCTCTAAATACAACCCCATAGGGTCAAAAAAATTATAATCAGGAAAGCTCAACTGGTAAGAAATTACCTCATGTACTTCATTTTTGCTCACCCATCATTAGATGTTCTCAAAGTATACAGGTGGGTGGAAGACAGATACAGGTTGGCTAATCCCAGGTGATATTTTCTCACTTACAGGCTTTGGACAAGAGATAAACTGCACATTTATCTCCTCCTTTTCTCCTCCATGTCTCTCCCAAGGATCATATTCATACTCATCATAAACAGGAACCATGGAAAATATCTACTCTTCGTCATCTTCGTTGGGATATTCATCAAACGTTGGTTGTTCTTGGTCAGTATTTGAAACAATTTCTTTATCATACACGGGACTTCCAAAAACATCAGTTTCCAGGACAGGAATATCCTCTGCATTTCCTTTATAAGAGTAGCAAACAAACTCTGCCTTCAACTCTGAAACACTAGGGAAAAACATAGAGGAATCTTCCCTAGCTTTTCATCTATCTCAGCTTCATAGTCAAGAGAAAAATCTTCTACAAAATACACTTGCTCTTCGACACTGGAATATTCAGAAGAGACATGTTGATCTTCATGAATGTTTAAAACAACAGACACGTTTGATATGATGCCAGGCGTTTCTATGTTATTTCTATCATAATGAATATCATCCAACACCTCATGCTCTTCATGGAAAATACTTTCTTCCACAATAACAGCTTCATCACAAAACTGATCTTTGTGACAGACGGAATCTTTATAAAACAAAGAAAACTCATCACAACAGTTTTCATAAAGATACTCAGCTGAAAAATAATTATTACAAAATGAATTGAAAGCTGCATGAAAACATGTCAAAGAGTTGATGCTTGCAATGGGAAGAGACCGACACCAATCATGAGCATTCCCCCTTAATGAAAGCTTGAAAAGCTTAATCTGAACATCTTCATGCACGATATGAAGTCGATGAATAAATTCATGAAAGTCCAGCAAATGTTCAGCTAGTACTTCCCACTCTTCTCCTCGTAATTTAGGAAGGCTTCTTTCCCATTCATCTCTATCAGGGAGTGGATTAGGAAAACCCACTATTTTCGAAAAATCACAGAAGGCATACCTCTGAGATAAAATCTTTTCCATTTCAAACCAGTGGAGTCGCCATGGTGAAAAATGAGTCGTCAAAATAATGTGTCCAACAATAGTTCACCATCTAAAACTAGATCTCTGCAATTTCATTCTTCTCAGGGAGCCTTTCAATCTGGGATAGCAGCTAAAAGCCTTCTTGAGAAATATTTCCTTTCTTAATCATCCCCTCTAGGTCAACTTCAGGTGTAGCCAAAGGCAGTTGTGGAGTAGACCTCGTGTGTCTGCCTCTGGAAGCCACAACTGAAATAGTGGAGTCGCCAAGTGCAAGATATGCAATCTTCAATGGTATTGATTTCTGATGCACCTTCATAATCATAATTTATTTGTCGTTCTTACCTAGGGAAATGTCTTCAATTCGTTCCCTGGCAACGGCACCATGAATGTTAGCACTAAGAGTCACCCTTAGATTGCGGGAGGATAAGCCCAGTACCCATCATATTTTTTGGTGGATGTTGGTTTTATATGAGTCGAGGTCAATGGACAAAAATCAATATACGAATGATGTTCAACACGAAACTGGACAAGAAATGCACAGGGAAGTGAGGGACACATTAAATTCAGTCAATGAATTGAGTTTAAGTGTGAGAATAGGGAAGACTTAGTGAGAAAGGTGAACAATACTGCTATGAGCATCAGGCTTTCAAGCATCTTGGAGAAGAAAAACTCAGACTCAAGATCACTCTTGATCACAAGCTTCAGACACTGAAATATGTCCAAACAACACAGTCACAATAGCACAATGATCAAACCTACATCACAATGTAGCTATGACAACTCGACTGGATCCTCCATGCCTGAGCCATTCAATGTAAGAGGGAGAAAGATAACAAGGGAGGTGACTAAAACTGGTCACGATACCACTATAATCAAACCTACATTACAACAGCATAACAACCCTCAACTGGATCCTCCATGCCCGAGTGTTTTAGCACAGTTTTCACATAGAGATGAAAAGAAGCTCACTTCTATTAACATGAAAGTCTCAAATTTGATACATAACCAGAGAACAGTTCTGGCATGAAAACATTACAAACTAGGGAGCTCTTCTTAACCAGTTTATGACCTTAACAAATATTAAAACTATTTATTTACACTCAGAGCTATACGCCACTACCAAGAGTGTGACTTGGTCACTACAATCAAAGCTTTGTGTCGGCAAGTTCTTCTGTCAATATGAACGTGCACCCCTCTGTCAAATGCGAGGTCATATCGGTATGGCTTTTAAAGGAAAATATTCCCTCAGGGGTACCACAGGCTTACGGTTCAATCCCCACAGTCGGTCCTTCCATGCCTTCCATTTATGGAGTGAGCTGAGGTTTCAACCACCAGCTCCATTTTCATTAACTGCCTTTTCTTGAGATTGAAACGTGGCTTAATTCCCAAGGGATGACCACATGCTACTCTCGAATAGGACGCTATATAAACACGTGATTGTAGGGCCGCTCAAAGGTGGTTTGGGTTCACACCTCTTTTGAGCCCATAATCCATCACCTTTCACCACATGTCACTTTTGACTTACCATGGTTTCAATTGCGGGACTGATCAAGAATATATCACCCGAGCATGTTGCATACCCACAATGCACTGTGGTCGTAGATCTGGGCGCACCTACTATATTTAGCGCTACTGCCAAGCTTAACCACCCGCCAACTTTAGAATCTGCCAAACTATGCCCTAGGGGAGGGGGACGCTACTTTTGACATTGAACAATAATACCTTCTAGAGGATGATCTGACGTTGAGGTTTGATTTCATCATGTTGGTGTGTCATGAAAGAGAAGCGACACGTGTCACTAAGAAAGAAGTGAATAATATGCCCACGGATGCCTGGACTAAGTGCCACGTATCATTGCTGGATAGGTTCCAAGTGTCACGACCAACGAGTTCACCACACATCTACATTGATGATTGCCACGTACTCTCTTAAATCGACGACTGAGATCTCCTTCAGGTCTTTGGGCTCCAGGAAAATGAAAACTCAAACTTGTTTTTTCTTGAAGAAAAACATCTAGAGTTAAGGATCTGATGACGTGTGGCCTCCAGAGATCGACGGTTGAGATTCCTTCATGGCTTCAGGCTTCGGACTTCTCAATAGTCAAACTTTGTTTTCCCCAATAAAATTTGTCGAAGCTAGATATCTGACGACGCGTGGCCCCTGGATTTGGATGACCGAGATCCACTTCAGGTCTTCGAGCTACGGTAAAATCAAAACTCAAATCTCACTTACCTTTTGTGATTTTACTCGGAGCTGTCGATCTGTTGACACACGTCCTCTTCAATCAATGGTTTTTCCTCTACTTCAGGACTTTGACCCCTTACACCAAATCAAAGGACCTTCTACTCCCTTCTCGATCAGTGATCGAGATCTCCTTCGAATCTTCAGGCCTTTCCCCATTTTCTTTTCTCCGGAGCTCTAGATTTGGAGTCGCGTGGTTCCTGGATTTGGATGGCCGAGATCCACTTCGATTCTCTGGGCTCTAGGAGAATCAAAAATCAAATCTCTCTTACCTTCAGTTGCTTTTACCTGGAGCTATGGATCTGCTGATGCGTGGCCCCACCAATGGATGGTCCAGATTGACTTTGGGCCTTCGACACTTCTGGCTTCGGGAGTTCGATGCTTCGACACTTCGGGACTTCGGCCACTTCGGCCACTTTGGGACTTTGTCCACTTTGGGACTTCGGTCTCTTCGGGACTCTTCATGGCGCTATACTTCATGCAATTTTGAAATCCTCAATACCCAGTGGCCGTTGATATGGACTGTTCATGGAATATTCATCGTTGAAATATTAAAACCACCTTTTGCTCATGCTTCAATCCTGAAACAAACTGTTAAGAAAGTTGTTCTTTGTGTTCATGTTTGCGGCCTGCACGATTATGAATTTGGACGATTGGTTGTGAGCTGAGAAAACAGGGAGACCAGTGACTGGAACGCAGGAGGTGATTGCTCGTCCTCGAAGAAAAACAGAGGGGCTTGGGACCGAGATTTCTTTCGGGTAAGATATTGAGGGAAACCAGGGCACACAGAAGACGACTTTACATGCTGAAAGGGGATAAATTTAAGACTTGTCGATTCGAAAAGGATAGAGACAGGGAAAAATTACAAACTTAGGTAGAAACCACAAACCCACAAGACTCTGACAAGTTCATGTGATAACACCTTTTATGATACATACAAATTGATTTCCCCCACTTCAAAATTTAAAAATGTAAGACAAATGGTGAAAGGAAATTTGAAATTCGATTGCCCCTATTTTGTCCAAAAAGAGATGATGAAAGGAAATTCAGTGGTGATTTCCCTCATCTCAGCAAAAATGCAAAGGTGTTAATTCAAGTGGTGAAAGGAAATTCAAAGGGAGAGGTAGATAACTTCATCGGGGTACTGAATAGGCTCACTAGAAGTGAAGCAATATCTATGATATCTATATGGTTGTCATAAATATCTACAAAATATACTCTGACATCTAATTCTCTTTTCGATAATATTTACATTCTAGACCAACGAGGGATTCCCTAAATAAAATTGTTACATCTACTTAACCTTGATGCGAACAAAGTCGGCCAAGGTCTAATATTTCGGTTAAAGTCATCTGATTATATTGAACAAATCCGAACTCAGTTTCAGGAAAGGGAAACTTTAAATAGCCTAACTTGAGATCGACAGTTGGGGATGTTTTGAAGGTTTTATAAGATTTGGTTGAAGTTCAATTTTTCTCTATATGATTAATCCCTAAAAGTGTTTCCCAGAAATGAAATAATGACTCCATTTACCCAATAAAGGCACTTGGTCTACTATTCTTTCGCCCCTCACAAGGAGCCGCAATCCCTGGATGGAGCCTATGTTGGAAGACGTTTAATTTTGAGATTTTGAGCTTTAGAGTTTGCCTCTTAGAAACAAAATTTTCACCCAAAATGAAAAAGAAACTTAGATATTCTCCTTTTAAATTTAAAGGTAAATCCATTGCTTGTTGAAAAGGCGCTTACGATATCCACCGTCGATTAGCTACTCTAATTTTATCAAATGGTCCTAATGATCTCCGAACTATAGAAGTTGCTTGAGTTTCAAAGAAAGTCTCTATCGTTCACTTCGGAGTTTCACGCTTCGGGTGTTCCAGTAAGTCTAAACAATGAGAACTCAAGAATGTCAAAATGCTGAAGTACTTAAGGCTAATTCATGGTTTAAAACATGATAAAGTAAAACATAAAAATGAGTAATAGGAGATTAACTTCTTCATGAATTTGACCTTCGGGAGATTTATACCCTAATTGTGTCCAACACTCATGAACATCGAAGTTTTAATGATATGTATGATTGGATAAAGTTAATGATTTGAATTGCGATTAGCAGTTTTTATTCAATGAAGAGCTTACAGATTTCACTTGTTACAAGCAGGCTAATTTTTTGCGCCACGAAAAGTTACAGGGAAGCTTGACCTCAGAATCTAGCGAAACAATAAATCAGTTCAGAAGCTGGATAAACTAAGAAAAGGACCAAATATAGCAGGGAAGGGGCTAAATAGACAGAAAATGAATCACAAACTCTCTGGAGTGCTAAGTCTCCGAAGTGAAGGATCTCCTGCCGCATGTCCTTTGATTTGGATGGCTGAGATTTACTTCGGAACTCCAGGCTTCGGGCGTTCCGAGACACTTAACCTCACAAACCTTCTGGAGTGCTAAGTCCCCAAAGTGAGAGATCTGGCACTGCGTGTCCTTTTGATTTAGACGGCTAGGATTTACTTTAGGACTCCGGACTTCAGGCGTTCTGAAACGCATAACACCACAAACCTTTTGGAGTGTTAGATCTACCAACACATGTCACTTCTCTTTTCATGACACGTCATCATAATGACGTCAAACCACCGCGTCATATCATCCTCCGGGAAGTGTTATTGTTCAGTGCCAAAGTAGTGCCATCTCCAAGCGCAGTTAGAATGATCCTAAAGTTAGCAGGCGGATAAACCTTAGCAATGGCACTAAATTTAGCTAGTGTGCCCAGTTCGCAAATCGCAACCAGATCAACGGACACATTTCATTGCGAGGACGCAACATGATCGAACAATAAAATTCTTGAGCGATCCCACAATTGAAACCATGGAATAGTAAAAGAGCTACATGGCATCACCAGGTGCATTGTTGTAATATCCCTTAGTCGAACCCAAATGTAAATATAATCCAAGTATATTTAAGCTAGTGAGTTGTTTAGACATCATTTTTGTAATACACCTTTCATGGCATGGTGCGTACATATATTGCATAGTAAAGGGATGTAATGTGCACATTTTTGAATACTGCATGCAGTAACTAAGGTGCGCGCAACCTTAAAGACATAGGATACAGTGCGCAGTAAAAAAGTGTGCGCGGTATTAAGGTCAGCGAACCTTTGTGTATATAATATGCATTATAGGCTGGTGAGCCAGTATTATAAGTCGGAATGCTTATGTCTTGCAATTAGGCCAGGGCGCCTAGATATTAAAGGCTAGAGCGCCTACTTTGTACATGACTCATGATTAATATTAAATACATCATTGTGCACAGACCGACCACGATAAAAGAGATGGGGGACTAAACTTCACCAGTTAGGGAAAGGGAGGGCCAAAAGACAAGGGAATATTATATTAATATTTCCCAAAACATAAAGTATGGATAATTTTATCCTAAGTTCTAAAGTTGGGGACAAGTGGACAAAAGTAACTTCCGATATGACAAGTGTCAAGTTGGGGACATGCATTCATATCATGGGGAAACTTAGCTCAGGGGTCTCTCTCTCAGAGGAGAGCTTATGAACAGAAGGGGGGGGGGGAACCCATTGACTGACCATCGTTTTGACAAAGAGTTCATAGTGATTCCCAAAAACACACTCAGTTATCCAGTCAATGACTCCATGACCATTTCACTCATACATTCTGTTATCCTTGAGACAACCATTCCACCTTTCTGAAACCTGTTTCCCCATCCCTTTTGGTTGGTGTACCTGGTTAGCTTGGAGCGAGATTGAAGAAGCGGGTCGTCAGGCCCGTGAGCAGTTCTTTGGGTGAGAGAATTGTTGGGGATTGATTTTTGTAGGTGCTAAGCTGCAGCTACAGCACTTTGAGACTTCCGATCCAACCTGTTGTTGAAGCCCTAGAAGGGAAGTGGGACAGCCGAGGGACTGTTGAGCAGAGAAGGGGCACACTTCCTTGGGTGGGACAGACATGTGGGAAATGAGAGGTTGTAGGCTATTAGTTGAGTGAGCACCTGAGACGGAGTCTTTCCTGTTGTCCATGAGCCTTAGCCTAGATAGGAATCCCTTTACCCTAGGTGGAGTTCAGTCCCATCTTGGGGGTGATTCATTGTTGAGAGTGATGAACAATTTAATCTATGGTTGGGAGGTTCGTGGATGGTCTGTAAGCAGTTGGTGACAGTATTTTTAAAGATAAGTATCAATTGAATGATATATGGATATGTGGTTTTGCTATTTACATGCCCATGTTATGATTTTATCATATATGTGACTATGACTGCTTGTGTGCTTATGGGTAATTTCTTGTAAATGATGCATATCGGTAATTATTGTTATTTGTAATATAAAAGTCATGTTACAAAAAGTAATTGTTTTTTTATGTTAGATGTAAATCTTTCACGATCATGTTGTATGTATATGATTTAGTTGCATGCAGTCTAAAGGGTAAATTTAGGTGGCATTGCTTAGTTGACTACTGGGTATTCTATTGTATGTTTCGCAGTATGGGAACGAAATATATTCCCTAGAGTAGCATGTCCCAGCCTGATGGTTGGGAATGTTAGCGACTAGCGTCAGAGCATGAGTGGTTGCTTTGGAGTGGCATACCCCGGCCCCAGGTTGGTCGAGGGGGTCATTACAGTTTGGTATCAGAGCCTCAGTTCAACACTGAGCTTGGATGGACCAGAAGGGTGCAATCGAAGTGAATATTCACAAAAAAGTAACTTCGAAGTGACCAGAATTAGAGTCATAGAGTGTCCTTGGAAAACGTTGGCATACTGGTGTGCGTGGTAAGTTTGGCACCGCACGGGAAACCGTGGCATGCCAGTGTGCGCGGTAAATTGTGGCGCCGCGTAGAAGATTATTTTGTGTAGATGCACGCCCTGAAATTAGCCTTGTGTGGTAAGCACACACATAGTAAGGTGCACATGGGGTGCACAAGTATTGCTTGACGTAGGGGAGTTTTTTTGTTACGCGCATAAGTATGAATATAAGTTGTTTCGCGGCGATGTATTCAGTAGTATGCGTAGATATTTGAGCGCGAAGGAGTATGTTAAACTTGACATGGTGCATGCATTGGACGAAAATGCATGTGGAATATTGGTGCGCAGTATCAAACTGTGCGCAATGGATATTGGCGCACAATGCCAGAGTAGTGCGCGTAAGTAGTCGGTATGATAAAGAAGAAACGTGTAGTAGATTTAGGAGCGCAGAGAAGCATTTATCTTGTAATATTGCTATGCACCATAATATAAATGAACAGGACAAGTTAATGCACATGAAGTTTCTTGGAAGGTGAGGAGTCTGAGTTTAAATTGCATAATAATAAAATAAAAATAAACACATAACCGCATTGAAGCATTAATTAAAAAAAAAAAAAAAATCCGAATTTTAATTTCTTCCGATTTAGACAGGTGAAAATAAAATATAAGATTACAAGAAAAAAAATTATTATCAAAGAAAACAAGGGCCATAACATCACCAGATATAAATTATAATAAAATAGTCTAAAACCCGTTTCTGTATTTATATAATCATATTAATTACAAAAGGGTGATGACAGCAGTTAGCTTGTTGTAAAAAGGGTCGTTGAAGAACAGGCCTATCATCTCTGGTACTCTTTACCTCCGCTACTGGTTGTTCAAAATTCACTGAGACATGCTTATCTTAGTTGAAGACTTACTTCAGCTTAGCGATCTCCTCCTTTAAAGAGGATTCTAACCAAACCGGTTGATTTTCTCCAACACTTTCGGCTGCTTTAACCGTAGATTCCTCCTTCTTATGCCGCTTACTCCTTTTCTTCTTAGCGGTTGGCCTATTGATGACTAAATCCTTTATAAGTGGATTCAGCCTGACTTCCAATCGCAAGTCTATAACCGACTCTATGTGGAACTTAGTTACTAGAAGGTGCGCGAGGACCCTTTCCTCCTTATTCGTAGGAAAGCCTAGCATGTTGCTCGAATAACCAGTCTCACTCGACTTAGCTTTGTCCATGTATCTCAAGTTGGGGATACTGAAATGTGTCTTTACAGAGAGCAGGAAGTTGAGCAGCTTGAAGATTACTACAGTTATGGATACCCAGATATCTTCATACTTGGGGAGTGGTAATTATATAACTCCATTTATGAAGCGCAGACAGATTACGTACAAAGAGCGTTGGGTTTCCATGCTCAGCCAAACCATTTCGAATGATTATCTTTTGAGTTCATGACACAGTGGCGTTTAGTTGATGTCACATGGCTGTGAAGTATCGAACGAATGAAACAGGGTGATCTGACTAGCCGTCGCCCGCTCCATGAGTGGTGGATTTGACATGTTGAGACACGTGATACCGCGTCTTGGCAAAAGTGGTTTCAACAATACCACCTTCTTGCGCGAGTGTATCTCGGAAGGCACTGCGCATCAGCGTTCTTGAGACTTGGGTCTTCTCTAGAATTGTCGTGGTGATAACACCAGGAAACCGGGAGTGATAATGTTGATGTGTATGTTGAATCGAAATGGTGCATATTCTCATGAATCGTTGATTGGTTAATCTGATTAGTTTCGATGGCTTCACGTTTTGCAGAATTAACAACAACTCAATCAGGACAGACTAGTGCAGAGTCCATAGGAATGGAAGAGGCACGGAAGAATTACAGTCATCCAGAGAAGAACAAAGGGATGGATGTCCATTTGGGCATGGAAGGAACGAACTCCAATGGACATGGAGAAGAAAGGAATGAAGATATGAATATGGTTGAGACCATTAAGAATTTGCAGAAGGATGTCCAAAGCCATAAAGTTGATAATGAAAGGCTTATGAAAGCCAAAGAGTAGCAGGATGACTTCAACATGAAACTATTGGAAGGCTTGAACAGAATAGAGAAGAAATTGGCTAAGGAGAGTGACTCAAGTAGATCTGAGAGTCACAAATCTTCATAGGAGAAGAGAGAAGTAAAAAGTGCTACTAGGCATCACCATCATTCCCATAGGCATTCTCATAAGAGAGTAGGCAACAGCTCAAGCCTATCCCATGCCAGAAGGTATAAGAAATCTGGGGTGGATGAGCTGCGAGGAGAAATGAACAAAATCAAACTTCCTACATTTGATGGTGATCACAAGAAGGATGAAGATGTTGAAACATGGTTGCTAGGCTTGAGGAAGTATTTTCAATTGCATAATTATTCTTCTCATGTTGAAGGTAGAATWGCTATTTATCAACTCAAAGGAAAGGCCTCCATGTGGTGGGATCAACTTGTGCAGGTACAGCACATTGTAGAGAAAAGTGTTACTTGGAGAGAATTCAAGAAGTATTTTGAGAAGAAGTACTTGACCAAGAGATACTATGACAAGAAAATGAAAGAGTTCTTTGAACTCAAGCTTGGAAGTACGACCATAGATGAATATGAGAKAAGGTTTCTAGAACTGTTGAAGTATGTCACTTTCATTAAGGATGAGACAGTAAAGATTCAACGGTACTTAAGTGGATTGCCAACGTTTATCAGTGACAAAATACAGTATGGTGATCCCATGACATTAGAAGAGACCATAAGAAGAGATAAATGCTTATATGACCAGCTAAAAGCAAGACCAGCTTTCCAAAAGGCTTGGGAAGACAATAAGAAATTCAATATGGATCAAAGGAAGAAGGGAGCTAAACCACCATTCCTCAGAAATAATCCACAATGGCAGCAAACGCATAAGGAAACCAGAGTGATTGACACAAGGAATCAAGAGCCAAGACAGCCACATATCCAATGTTGGGGTTGTAAAGGAGACCATAGGTTCAGAGATTGTCCTCACAAAGGTGAAAAAGGTAAGGTTGTTCACAATGTACAATGAGCTGAGATAGTAGAGGACATGGGCAGAAATGTGCCAAGGATTTATGCAGCCCTCGACAACAATAAATCAGAGTATCAGTCCCACATGATTGAAGTGGAAGGTATGATCAACAACCAAACCCTTGTTATTTTAATTAATTCAGGAGCTAGCCATAGTTATATAGACCCTAAGATGGTGGAAAGTTTGCAATTGCCAAGAAGTAAGCATGGGAAATCCTGGTTGGTGCAACTGGCTACAGGAGCCAGAAGAAAAGTTAATGAGATGGTTAAGTCTTGTCTCATAGACATGAATGGACTAAATATCAGGGCAGATTTGAACATCTTACCCTTAGGTTCCTATGACTATTTAATTGGAATGGATTGGTTGGACCCACACCATGCTCTATTGGATTGTCATAACAAAGAATTCACTTGCTTGGATGAAGAAGGGAACCAAAGGAAAGTGCAGGGAATTCCTAGGGCAGTAACCGTTAGAGAAATTTCAGCATTACAGCTGAAGAAATGTTATAGAAGAGGATGTCAAATATTTGCAGCTCATATGGAGGAGACACCTGAAGACAAGGTGCCAAATTTGGAGGATTATCCAGTCCTAAAGAGTTTGAAGATGTATTCAAGGAAGTACCAAGACTACCCCCAAGGAGAGACATTGATTTCTCTATAGATTTGATGCCTGGAGCAGCACCAGTATCAAAGACTCCTTACAGAATGAGTACACCAGAATTGAAGGAGTTGCAAATGCAACTTGAAGAACTTCTGAAGAAGGGGTATATACACCCAAGTGTATCACCTTGGGGTGCCCCAGTCTTGTTTGTGAAAAATAAAGATGGAACATTAAGATTGTGCATTGACTTCAGACAATTGAATAAAGTGATTGTTAAGAACAAATATCCTCTACCAAGGATTGATGATCTCTTTGATCAATTGACGGATGCAAGGCTATTTTCAAAGATAGATCTCAGATCAAGATACCATCAAGTAATAATTAAATAAGAAGATATTAGCAAGACCGCCTTCAGGACAAGGTATGGTCATTATGAGTTCACAGTGGTACCATTTAGATTGTCAAATGCACTAGTTGTTTTCATGTGCTTAATGAATGGTGTTTTCCGAGAGTATTTGGACAAGTTTGTCATTGTCTTTTTGGATGAAATTATTAGATATTCCAAGTCAGAGGAAGAGCATGAACATCATTTGAGGATGGTGTTGCAAGTATTAAGGGAACATCAGTTGTATGCCAAATTGAGCAAGTGCTCATTTTATCATAAACTAATTCATTATTTGGGGCATATCATCTCAAAAGATGGGAGAGCAGCGGACCCTGAGAAGGTAGAATCCATTAGAGAATGGTCAGCACCAAAGAATGTGACAGAGGTCAGATCTTTCATGGGCCTTGCAAGTTACTACAGGAGATTCATTGGAGGATTCTCAAAGATAGCACACCCAATCACTTCCTTGCAAAGAAAGGATATGAATTTTTAGTGGACGTCGGACTGTGAAAGGAGTTTCCAACATTTGAAACAATTATTGACAAGTTATCCAATACTAAGGATTGCAGACCCAAATGAAGATTTCATTGTATGCACAGATGCATGTAATGAAGGACTGGGTGGAGTCCTCAGGCAAAATGGATTCGTGATATGTTATGAATCAAGGAAGTTGAAGGAGCATGAAAGAAACTATGCCACTCATGATTTGGAGTTGGCAGCCATAGTGCATGCCCTGAGGAAATGAAGACACTACCTCATGGGGAAAAGGTTTGAGTTAAGAACAGACCATAATGATTTGAAATATTTATTTGATTAGCCAAATCTAAATGCTAGACAAAGCAGATGGTTAGAATTTCTAAGCGAATATAACTTTGATATAAAGCATATCAAAGGGAAAGAAAATAAAGTGGTTGATGCACTCAGTAGGAGGGTGCATGAGCTTCATGCTACAGCCATCAGCATGTATCAGACTGATGTTAAAACAAAAATTTTGGAGGCTGAAAATACAGATCTGCAGTACAGAGAATTGGTAGCAATGCTACAGCAAGGTAAGACACCACAGAAGATGGATATTTATAAGTTGGGAGTAGATGAAATATTGTTGCACAAGAACAAAAATTTTATACCAAATGCCTAGGACTTGAAACATATAATTTTCCATGAGATGCATAATGCTCCTTATGCAGGGCACCCTGGATATCAAAAAATTGTAACAACGGTCAAGAGCCAATACTTTTGGCCAGGTATGAAGAGAGAAATTGCAGAATACATCGCTAGGTGTATGGAGTGCCAGAAAGTTAAGACAGAGCATAGGCACCCAGCAGGATTGCTGCAACCTTTACCCATTCTTGAATGGAAGTGGCAAGTGGTGACAATGGATTTTATTATGGGATTGCCTAGAACAGGCAAGCTACATGATTCAATTATGGTAGTGGTGGACAAGCTCACAAAAGCTGCCCATTTTATTCCACTAAAAACTACTCACAAAGTAGTATATGTTGTTGATATTTTTATGAGGGAAGTGGCACGATTGCATGGAATTCCTAAAATGATTGTGTCTGACAGAGACCCGAAATTCACCTTGAATTTCTGGAAAGGATTGTTCAAAGGATTCAGAACGAATCTGAACTTTAGTACATCTTATCATCCCGAGTCTAATGGACAGACAGAAAGAGTGAATAGGGTGATAGAAGATATGTTGAGAATGTATGTGATGGACAAACCATCGAAATGGGAAGACTACCTACACTTCATAGAATTAGTTTACAATAATGGGTATCATGCATCATTGAAAATGAGCCCATTTGAAGCACTTTACAGCAAAAGGTGCAATACTCCAGTAAACTGGGATAATCCAACTGATAGAACAGTAGTCGGGCCAGAATTGCTCAAGGAGATGGAGGACCAAATGTTAAAAATTAAGCAGAATTTGTAAGTTGCCCAAGACAAATAGAAAACTTATGCTGATAAAAACATAATCCATAGAGAATTCAAAGTGGGTGATCATGTTTTCCTGAAAGTGAAAGCTAACAGGAGCTCCCTGAAGCTGGGAAGTTGCGCCAAGTTAGCATCCAGATTTTGTGGACTATTTGAAATCCTAGAGAGGATTGGTCCAGTTGCTTATATGATTGCATTGCCTGCATCTATGTCTGTTCATAATGTCTTCCATGTATCATTGCTAAATAAATATATACCAATGCTAATCATGTTATTGATTGGAATGTTATTCAGGTGGAGCAAGAAGGCGCTTTCCAAGTGCATCCGGTGTGCATCCTGGATCGAAAAATCAAACAACTCTAGAAACGAGCCATAGGGCTTGTAAAGGTCCAATGGACCTGGTATGGACCTGAAGATGCTACTTGGGAGCATGAGGATGCAATGTGGACAAAGTACCCACATCTTTTTGAAGAATTTTGAGAATTTTGTTGTATATGGGTACATGATGCACTGAGGATAATGCATAAATAAGGGGAGGGGATTGTAATATCCCTCAGCCGAACCCAAATGTAAATATAATCCAAGTATATTTAAGCTAGTGAGTTGTTTAGACATCATTTTTGTAATACACCTTTCATGGCATGGTGTGTGCATATACTGCGCAGTAAAGGGATGTAATGTGCACATTTCTGAATACCACGCGCAGTAACTAAGGTGTGTGCAACCTTAAAGACAAAGGATACAGCGCACAGTAACAAAGTGTGTGCGGTATTAAGTCAGCGAACCTTTGTGTATATAATATGCATTATAGGCTGGTGAGCTAGTACTATAAGCCGGAATGCTTATGTCTTGGAATTAGGCCAGCATGCTTAGATGTTAAAGGCTAGAGCACCTACTTTGTACATGACTCATGATTAATATAAAATACATCACTACGCACAAATCGAACACAATAAAAGAGATGGGGGACTTAACTTCACCAGTTAGGGAAAGGGAGGGCCAAAAGACAAGGGATCATTATATTAATATTTCCCAATACATAAAGTATGGATAATTTTATCCTAAGTTCTAAAGTTGGGGACAAGTGGACAAAAGTAACTTCTGATATGACAAGTGTCAAATTGGGGACATGCATTCATATCGTGGGGAAACTTAGCTCAGGGGTCTCTCTCTCGTAGGA
>ML793823.1:26280-44026 GCA_009831015.1 Picea engelmannii
CATACCTAGTAGTCAACTAAGCAATGCCACCTAAATTTACCCTTTAGACTGCATGCAACTAAAGAATATACATACAACACGCTCGCGGAAGCTTTACATCTAACATAAACAAACAATTACTTTTTGTAACATGACTTTTATATTACAAATAACAATAATTACCGATATGCATCATTTACAGGAAATTACCCATAAGCACACAAGCAGTCATAGTCACATATATGATAGAATCGTAACATGGGCATGTAAATAGAAAAATAGCATATCCATATATCATACAATTGATACTTATCTTTAAAAAGACTATCACCAATTGCTTACAGACCGTCCACGAACCTCCCAACCATAGATTACACTATTCATCACTCTCAACAATGAACAACCCCTGAGCTGGGACTGAACTCCACCTAGGGTAAAGGGATTCCTATCTAGGCTAAGGCTCATGGACAAAAGGAAAGACTCTGTCTCAGGTGCTCACTCAACTAATAGCCTACAGCCTCTCATTCCCCACATGCATGTCCCACTCAAGGAAGTGTGCCCCTTCTCTGCTCAACAGTTCCTCAACTGCCCCACTTCCCTTCCAGGGCTTCAGCGACAGGCCGGACCGAAAGTCTCAAAGTGTTGTAGCTACAGTTTAGCACCTACGAAAATCAATCCCCAATAATTCTCTCACCCGGAGAACGAAAAATATTCCCTAGAGTAGCATGTCCCGGCCTAATGGCTGGGAATGTTAGAGATTGGCGTTAGAGCATGAGTGGTTACTCTGGAGTGGCGTACCCCAGCCTAAGGTTGGTCGAGGGGGTCGTTACAATTGTGGGACAAAAAGAAGGTTACTTCAAACCGCCCCCTCGTGCCCTCGCCAAATAGAGAAACATAAAGGGACATTGGAGCAACACTTGTCCCCACGTCATCTTATTCATGAGCAGTTACTCTTTCTCATAACTGTTAGCCATCGTATAATGAGCCAACATTGAGCTACCTGTCACATTATAATTCCCTCCATATTTTCAACTGATATTCTTTTTCCAGTGAACGCATCTGAAGAACATATAGCAGTGGAATCAAATGGTGAGGACAGTAAACAAATTATTATGGTGGCCTCAATGGACATGTGTGCCCAACTCAAAGAAAAAAGGAGAATGAGCGTGTCTACGAGAAAATCAAGAGACATGAAAGCACCAGCTCAAACAATATCAGTATGTTGTTGTTTTATTAGAATTACATTCTGTTTTTAGGAGATATTGTAAGAATTCCAACGGTTTTTGAGTTGAGACAAATTTGGTATAAATAGATATATTTTAGATCTATTCAAGGGGAGGCTTCAATCACAATTTGGGATTCTTCTTGCCGGATGTAATAGGGAAAACTCTTTGTTTTGAGTATTAATACAAGTGCAGACAGACATTCTAGTTTTCGTTCAGTTTGAGTTGTGTGTTTCTCCTGTATTTCCATACCTCTGAATTTCCTTATGCAATTCCTTGATAAGTGATTTATTGCAATTTAGTATCACAAATACTGTAATCACATTATATCAGCAACTCATCAAGTAAATAGTTTTTCCTCTGTATTTACTATAAGTAAAGAACAACCTGCAAGCTATTTGAATTATTGCATTTCATATCTTGTTCAAGGGTGCACTCTCTACTTTTCTTCCACTGCAAATAAGGTGAGATTCATATGTAATTGATGCCTCACTTTGTTTAACAGTTATGTAAGTTTCATTCACTCCATTTGATATTAAAATTGTGACTCAAACAATGGAATACAGCCTTAATCCTATCCTATTATTAATTTCATTTTAGGATCATTTATCGTATAACTAAAGGTAGGAAAAGCACTCTTTAAAACATTCTCTTTAAACATTCATGATGCCTGACATTATTCTTTGAGCCTTGGAATCAATCTCAGGAACAACACAAGCATGGCCTTGATTTACAGGAAGGAAATTGGGAGATCCAAGAGTCCCAGTAGGGACACATATCTAGTTATCTTCATGAATACTAGCTTTAGAATTTTGTCTATTTCTGAGATGAATTTATGAAAGAATCCTTTATAGTGATAACCAATTAAATTCTTGGAATGATTTAGAAGTTTATGAAGTTTTATATTTCTTTGTTGAACATATATGCGGATACTTTTCTAGTTCATGGTTGTTGAAAGGGTGGTGGACCCTTGTATATGTAATTGATAAAATCATTTTGTGTAGTTTTGCCTCATTTCTAAGACTTAGACCACTCGTTCCTTCAGTTTTTTACCCTACAAGGATAATGGAAATACCCTTTTTGGTATTATGCACATGTAATTTTGTTAATCTCTAATAAAATTACTATATTTTTCCATGGAAAAAAATATTTAACAATAAAGAAATTCATCAAGGTAGATTAGCAAAGTGATCCATCAAGATGGTTCAAAAAGTTGGTAAAGCATGGTGATTAAGTTGAGATTTTGCATTTCAATGTTTTATGATTTTTACACTTACCACATAAAAATTAAATGGTATGTTATTGCATCTCTTTCCTTTTCATTGATAAGTAGTAAAGCATAGAAAAATATACAATAATCACAAATTTGGATCACAAAACAATATTTTAAGGTTTTATAAGTACCTTTAGTATTGTAACCGATGCCCTTTGAATGTTGAAAACATATCTAAAATCCTATTAATATTTTATCCCAATCTTTGTTCCTTTGAAATCTCTTTGGCCCATATCACCTCATTTGATCTAATCCTTTCCTTTTTGATTAGCTGCTAGACACTAGATTATTTCAGTAAAATTTTGTCAAAAAGATGCAAAGACAACTAAATGAAGTTTTATACAAAGTATTGTTAGACATGGGTGGGATTTATAAACTTCAAAGTTCAATGGGTTGTCAACCAACCCCTTCTTCAAGACCAAGGGTCAACTGACGCTTTTTGAAGCTCATTGGTTTCTCATTGAGGAAAATCCCAAGGCAGAATTCATTGACTCTTCCTCTAGATTGGTATTTTCATCAAGTGGGATCCTAGGGAGGGGTCGATCGACCGCTCCTCTAAATAAGTATTCTAGCCAAGGGGGGCCTTGAAGAAGGGTCAACTAACCCTTCTTTAAGCCTAGTATTCTTATTGAGGGGAAGTATGAGGAAGGGTCAAACAACCATTTCTCTATATTAGTATTCTCATCAAGGGGGAGCCCATGGAAGGATCAGCTAACCATTCCTTAATATTAATATTCTCGTTGAGGGTGAGCTTGAAGAAGGAATAAGATACACTACTTCAATATCACTATTCTAGTCAAAGGAGAGGAAGAGAAAGGGTTGGCTGACCCTTCTTCATGTGTGTAGCTTTCTCATCGAGGTATAGCAAGGGTGAAGGTCAACTTATCCATCTTCACACTCGTAGGTTTCTCACTGAGCGAAATTCAAGGGAAGGATCGATTGATCCTTCCTCTAGATTAATACCATCATCTAAGGGGGACTGACGGGTGCTCAAATTGACATCTTTTTAGCACCCGTCCAATACTTTTTGCTCGCCTTTTTCCCATTTCCACTTACATATTCATAACACTTTCCATCCACAATGATGCATTTTTGGTTAAGGTACAAACACTCACACAACATGCCATTTTCAATACTTATTCATATGCATTTTTCAGGAGATTATTACTTTTTGTGCTAACAATGTTTTACAGGAACAACTTGCACAGGCACATTCCCAACATGAGAGATGCAATTCATGTTCAAGTGTAGCTACTGCAACTCTCAATGCTACAACTCCCAGTGTTGCAACTCCCACAACTGCAACTCCTAGTGTTGCAACTCATAGTGTTGTGACTCACGATGTTGCAACTCTCACTAGACCGTTATTGCAACTCTGCAAATAGCTCACCATTCAACCATACAGTTGTCACCAGGGAACGACCAGTCAACCAACAACCACTCTGGAATATGACAAGGGCAATTGGGGTGCCAAAATGGAATGCACAATTCAGCCACCACTTTTTATGGTCGATTTAGTCAACACGCACCCAATTTTTTCCCTCCTTTGGAAACTACAATGTAACAAGATGAGACAGCCTGATTCTTGTGGTTTTCCATCGATTTTCTTAGCTCATTTAGGAAGAAGACACTTTGTATAAATACATCTGATCTCGTTGAGCCAAGGGATGGAGGAAAAATAACAGATAGACAGAGTTATATTGAGCCACATCTTTTCATTTAATCAAAGTCCTATTTTGTTCCTATTCAATTGATGGTGTGTTGAGCGTTTGAGTGTCTACTTCATTCTTAAACCAATACCTCGTCTAAGGAGATAGGGCCCCCTCCTTAGCAAGGTATTTTTTGTGTCTTTTACACTTTGTAGAAGTAGTTATAGTTCCATTTCTATATTCTTATTTATTTCCAACAATTCCTTCATTAACATCTCGTTGTTCTCCATTGTTGTAGATTTTGATTGTTAACATTAACATTGCAGGGTAGCAATATTTGATTGATAATCAAGTAGATGTACTTTCTCTTCCTTATTTATTTCCTACAATTCCTCTATAAAAACATCGTGTTGCAACTTTGTTGTTTTCTCGTTGTTGTAACTCTGTCGTTGCCACTTTATGATGACATTTGTGAACCTTGTTTGTTGATTAGTTGAAGTGTAATTGTAACATCTTTTATTCATTTTCATTTATTTTCAGCGATTCCTCTATTCAATTTTGTTGTAGCATTAGTATTTCCTTGTTGTGATTCTGGTTGTTGTAACTCATATTGTTGTAACTCGTGTTGTTGCAACCCTTGTTGCTGCAACTCTTGTTGTTGCAACTCTTGTTGCTGCAACTCTCGTTGTTGCAAAACTACATCTAGATTTCTAATTAACAATTGTGTGGTTTGGCAATTGAGATAGCTTATTTTCCTTGTTTACAAGCATAGTGTGGTTTGATTCTTATAATTTGAGCTACACGAGCCATAACATAGCTATCACGATAATCAAGATCATTTTAATACTTGGACAAGTCGCCTTTACTTTCCTAAAAGAGTAATTTACTTTTCCGCAAGTGTGATTTACTTTCATGCAAGAGTGATTTACTTTTCCACAAGTGTGATTTACTTTCCTACAAGAGTAATTTACTTTTCCGCAAGTGTGATTTACTTTCCTACAAGAGTTATTTACTTTTCTACAAGTGGTATTTACTTTCCTTCAAAGAGTGATCTACTTTTCCACAAGTGTGATTTACTTTCTTGCAAGAGTGTCATTTACTTTCTTGTAACTTGTGCTTTCATTTCGACAAGTGTGGATTTAGCACAGTTTAATTTGTTGACTTGTTAAAGCATTTTGGAATATTTCCCTATGATATTTATTCAAAATTACTACAACTCATTGGAAATTACAGCATTATAATTGCATATATGGTGCACGACGGTTCATAAGTCCAATACGACCCTGGATTGATAATTAAATGCACAACTCTTCAGTTGCTTACTAAATTAATTAGGAAATGATTGAAAAGCCTGTCATTTTTGGCATCGTTGTTAGGGATCTATCAAAAGTGTAGTTCATGTTTTGCTATTGTGTGGATTTTCATTTCAGTAGATTGGGTGATATGATTTATTTTTCAGCAATTCATAGAATGTCTTTCTAATCTTTTCTATGCATAGAGTTAGATATCAACAAGGTAAATTCATTAGTTCATCCAAAAATTCCCAAAAATATAACAGTGCAGGTCAATCTCAAGAGGGAAAGGAGCACAGTCAGCAAAAATATCTATCACCTACATCAAGTTCCATTGTCGAAAGGAGACCTGAAACCTTCGCTCAAGAATCCAAGACTGTACAAGGGTCAATTCACACAGAGCTTCCACTGTTGGAAGATGTGATCAGTAAAAAATACCACTCCAGAGAATTCATATTTCTTGAAGCACCTTTCGAGACAAAAGAAATCCCTCGGAGATAAATGGCACATGAAGTTTTCCAGGAGGAAAGCTCTTCTTTCAAATTTCCAATTAGAGGATCAAATGAAGAGACCAAAATGAAGAATATCCCTCATTCGGCCTTGCCAAATTTTCATGGTCTATCTAAATAAGATCCTGACACCTTCCTCTTTGAATTCTACATACTTTGCAGAAGTTATGATTATGTGTCGAAAATATTTCCCCTGCCACACTCAAGAATGTTGCACTATGTTGGTTCATGGGCCCTTGAAAGGAAAGCACCTGCACATTGGACCAAATGACAAAGAAATTCCTAGAAAATTACCAATAGTATTGTAAGGATAAAGAAAGAAGAGAGGTATTCTCTAGGATGACACAACATAAATACATGAGCCTTGACGATTACGTTGAAAAACTCAACTATAATTTGCAAAGGGAAAGGAAAGGAGATTTGGCTTCTGAGACACTATCTGTCTTATTCTTGAGAGGAATCTGAGATGATTGCATTGAACTCCTCAACCTGATGGGTGGAGGAGATGTTTCTCAGTTAGAATACGATATTATCTTGGAACTTTGTTGCAAATATTCCAGGGGTACTTCAAAAATAGGAAAAGGATCAATAGATATATTAACAAGGACTGGCAAGAATGTTGGAGGTGGAGTGATCCAAAATTGGATCCAGGAGCTTGATGGGGCTCAGAAAGGCATAAAAGTCAATTTTCTAAGAATGGATTCAAAATGGACGTGTGGGTAGGCCTCGTCGATATGAACCCAACGCAACTTGAATGGGCTCAAATGGATGGCATATGCTCCAGATATCATGATCTATTCATTTTGTCAAACATGCAAAAAAAGTGATGATTGTACAGTCTGTACAGTTCCACATGGAAGTTGACTGTACAGGTCGTATGACCATACATATTACGTGGAAATGCATATTTGGCGCTAACATGGCAGCATTTGGAGGTGACACGTGCCAGGGTGACTAGGCGTATGGACTGATGATGTATCGGATAGGTGGACTAATTAGGGAGTGACATGTGGCATGTCCGTATAGATGACGTGGAAGGTCTGCACAATCTGTACGACACGTGGCGCTAACGTAGTAGGTACAGTGACAGGCTGACATGGTAGGTTATTAACTGGGTAGCTGACAAGTGGGCTAATGAATGGTCAACATGTGTCTTTGTTCAGGAAAATGTGAAGGTGCCACATGGCACCCCTCTATTGGTCATTGCTTGTTTGAAAAAATTGTGGAACGCATGGGGTTCGATTGCGCAACCTCTCCACCAAGCTAACGACTTGGAAGGGCCGTGCTAGCCAACCCGCCCGCAAATGTTACTTGTTATACAAAGGGAAAATATATTATATAAAGTGCATAAATGTTATAAGTGAAGACGAAAAGGGTTGGGGCCTAGCCCCAGCCCGTGAACATATTGCAACAATATAACCACACAGCGGGAGTATATAACAGTGGTGCGAATGCTATGGTTTAGCCCCAGATCCTGTGGAAAATCACATGGGACCTGGTTCTTATGGTGTTAAATGGTTAAGCATGGAGTTTAAGGGTTAAGCCCCGGTCGGTCGAGCTAGCCCGCCGAACAGGGGGCTTAACCATGGGCCACTCTATCGGGGCTCTCACCACTATGTAGAGCGTGGAGCAGTAAACACCAGGCCACATGTCCTTCAATGTGATCGGGAGCTAAGGGATAAGGGCCAGCGCACAGGTATGTTAGCGCCTGGCCACATGGATGCACCTAATAAGACCAGGGGCCAGCTAAAAGGGGGTTTCACCCTATATTACTGCTAAAGTGGGTTATTTACTTTAGAATGGTGATTTTTATGGCTTTATTCAGCAGATTTGGAGATTTTTGGCCAATATTGGGGGATATTGGGCCCTTTTTTAGGCCTGATCTTGGGGGGAAGTTGGGAGATGGTTACCAACTTCAGATATATATAAACTAGGTCTTCTTGAAGCCACGGAGGAGGTTTAGAGCAGGTTTATGCTGAAGATTTTCCAAGCCAAAGCAATTTTTATGCAGGGAAGCTATTGAGGAGCACGCCTTTGCGGACCATTTCTGGGAGCTCCGGTCATCCAATTTCAGTGTCGTCTATTTTGTTGGGTTCTACAGATCTGGAAAAACAAGACCATATCAGTTTGTAACCTTTTTTTCTCTATTGGGGTGTACTTTTAAATTTTAAACAAAAATAAGAAAGCCTCACCCACTGAGACAAAGGCCCGAAGACGTAGGCGAGATTGTCGAACTCCATTATCACATTGGTGTTTATGGTTTGTTGTTGTTTATGCTTCATTTCAGATCTGTATATGTGTATATGGTTGTTATGTTTTCTCATCATTTCTTCATCTTTCATTCAGCTTCCTAAATGGTTAATTAACACATGCATAAGAACTCAACCATTGTCGTTTAAAAGATCCTTTACGGATCAAGTGGTGTCAGATCTAGTTGACGTATGGATTTGAGTTTTGCATGATTACCAGGGAAAAGCTACATCATGGTGAAGGCGAGCTTGCTGAAGAGAATCCATTGATTGGATTGAGAAAGAGAACTTCTCAAAGCGAGAAGACGACATCAGAAGAGGGACTTTCTCAATATGAGAAAGAGTTTCGAAAAACTTTATTCGCCATGTCGGAGATGATGAAGGTTTTGTATGAGGATTACTTGGAACGGAAGAGATCAAATCTGGGTGAATATTCAAAGGGGAAAAGTGAAGAAAGAGAGGATCCTCCTCAAATTCCTCCTTCACCTCCATCTTCACCTCCTTCTTCTCCTTTTTCTTCAAGTTCAAGTTATAAATACAATGCAAAGAAACATGTTCATAAACATAAGAATGAAATGCCTTTACTAAAACTTGATGTTAAATTTGAATTACCCATATATGATGGTGAAGTTAATGCAGACAGACTTGATAATTGGGTCACACAAATGGAGGTTTATTGCAGTATGCAATAGATCAAGGAAGAGGCCACTCAAATCAAGTTGTCATCACTTAGACTTGAAGGCACAGCACTCATCTAGTGGCAAAGCAAGTTGCAAAATGGAACGCAACAAGTGGGTAATGTATTTCCATGATGGTAAAGTTTTATTTCTTCACTTAGAAATCAATTTTATCCTTTGGGTTATAAAGAGAAAGTGTTAATTGAATGGAAAGCTTTAAAACTAAGAAAAGGACAAATAGTGCAAGAATACACAGATGGATTTCGTAAAATGGAATTGATGTTAGATATTCCTTTACATACCCAAGAAACTCTTATGAAGTATATAGGAGGTTTACCTGCACATATTCGAAATACTGTATTCATGTTTGGACCTACTAATATTGATGAGGTTTATGTTCAAGTGACATACATTGAAGCAGGGAAAATAGGTGTTGGTGTATCAGGGGAATCGTCTTCAAGGAAAGAGGACAAAAGAAAGTGGCATGGCAAGAAGGAAAATTCAGTGGCAAGAAAGGAAGAGAATCCCTCTTGCAAGCATTGCAAGAAAGAGGGGTATGATGAGGACCGATGTTGTCAACTGCATCCCAAGAAGAGACCGAAGTGGTTCAAGGAAAATAAAGGTAGGAAAACAGTTGTGGCAACAACACGACCCACAGACTTGGGATCGGATTCAGGTGACGAATCTAAAGTCTCATTGGTTGGTATGACAGGTAAAATTGGTGAAGAATTTGATTGTAGAAGTAATTTGTTTCACATAAGGGTCATCATTAGACACACTAAGGTTGACACATTGATAGATAGTGGATATCAATCTAACTTAATTTCAGAGGAATTGGTTAAGCAATTGGGATTAAAAACACAGATACATCATAAGCCTTCAACACTTAAATGGATAAGCAACAATCATCAATTGCATATAACAAAGAAGTGCACACTAAAATTTGCAATTTCATCTAAGTTTGTAGACAAGGTAACATGTGATGTGGTGCCACTAAGTGAATGTGGAATGGTCTTAGGAAATCTATACTTGTATGATCGTAAAGCAATCTTCTACAAGACAAAGAATCAATATCATTTAACCAAAGCAGATCAAGAATATGTGGTTCATGCTCATCATGTAAAGGAAAATAAAACTCTTCAAACTATGGAACAATTAAGAAAGGAAGATCAAGCAAGAAACAGACCTATAATTGTTTCAAATCAAGTAATAGATCTTAAGCAAGAACAGGAGATGATTGTAGAATGGAAAATCAATCACAATTTGCTTCAAGATAAGTTTATGCCATGCAAATATTACAAACATATCATCTCATTTACAGTCATAGTTTTGATGTTATCATTAGTAATGTTGTCTACATGGATGATAGTGGCTTCGGTAAGATGTGACAAGGTACAAATGGCTAACAATATGTTGTCAGTTATCATGATTGTGTTATAGTTTATCTTGATGAGATAGGTGCATAGGACAGAGTTCAAAGATAGAGAACAAGTTGGGTTGCCTATCCCGAGCTTGATTACCGATTAGTAACCTTTTGGGGACCAAAAGGTCTTTAGTGGGGAGGTGTGATCCAGAATTGGATCTAGGAGCTTGATGGGGCTCAGAAAGGCCTACAAATCAAAGTTCTTGGAATGGCTTCAAAATGGACGTGTGTGTAGGCCTCGTCAATACAAACCCAACACAACTTGAACGGGCTCAAACGAGCGTCATATGATCCAAACATCGTGATCTCTTCGTTTTTCCAAACATGCAAAAAAAATGATAATTGTACAATCCATACAGTGCCACGTGGTAGCTTATTGTACAGGTCGTATGGTCGTATAGCTAACGTGGCAAGGCACAGTTGGTACTAACGTGGCACTATCTAGAGGTGACACATGGCAGGGTGATTGGGCATATAGACTGATGACCTGTCTGATAGGTGGACCAATCAGGGAGTGACACATGTCACCCTTACAATGGTGACACATGGAACGTCCGTACAGATGATGTGGCAGGTCCATACAATACGTACAACATGTGGCACTGACGTAGTACGTACAGTGGCAGGCTAACGTGGTAGGTTGCTGACTGAGCAGCTGATAAGTGGGTGAATGAATGGTCGACACGTGTCTTTGTTCGAGTGAATGTGAAGGTGCCATGTGGCACCCCCTTATTGGTCATTGGAATGCATGGGGTTTGATCGCGCAACATCTCCACTGAGCTAACGACTTGGCAAGGCCACACTAGCCAGCCCGCCCGCAAATGTTACTTGTTATACAAAGGGAAAATATATTATATAAAGTGCATAAATGTTATAAGTAGAGATGGAAAGGGCTAGGGCCTATCCCTAGCCCAGGAACATATTACAACCATATAACCACATAGAGGGAGTTTATTACGGTGGCGCAAATGTTATGGTTTAGCCCCAGATCCTGTGGAAAATCGCATGGGACTCGGTTCTTGTGGTGTTAAATGGTTAAGCGCGGAGTTTAAGGTTTAAGCCTCGGTCAGTCGGGCTAGACCGTTGACCAGGGGGCTTAATCGTGGGCTACTCTATCAGGGTTCTAACCACTGTGTAGAGCGTGGATCAGTAAACACTAGGCCGCATGTCCTTTAATGCGACTGGGAGCTAAGGGATAAGAGGCCAGCGCACAGGTATGTTAGCGCCTGGCCACATGAATGTGCCTAATACAACCAGGGGGAAACTAAAAGGGGGTTGCACCCTATATTACTACTAAAGTGGGTTATTTACTTTAGAATAGTGATTTTATGGAATTATTCAGCAGATTTGGAGATTTTTTGCTAATATTAGGGGATATTGGGCCCTTTTTTAGGGGAGAAGTTGGGAGATGGTTACCAACTTCAGATCTATATAAACCAGGGCTTCTTGAAGCCATGGAGGAGGCTCAGAGTAGGTTTATGTTGAATATTTGCCAAGCCAAGGCCATTTTTATGAAGGGAAGCTATTAAGGAGCTCACCTTTGCGGGCCATTTCTTAGAGCTCCGGTCATCCGATTTCAGTGTCGTCTATTTTTTTGGGTTCTACAGATCTTGTAGAATAAGACCAAATCAGTTTGTAACCTTTTTGGCTCTGTTGTGATGTACTTTTAAAGCTTTGAATGGAAATAATAAAGCCTCACCCATTGAGACAAAGGCTCGGAGATGTAGGCGAGATTGTCGAACTCCATTATCATAATGGTGTTTATGGTTTATTGTTGTTTATGCTTCATTTTAGATCTGTATAAGTGTATATGGATGTTATGTTGTCTCATCATTTCTTCCTTTTTCATTCAGTGTCCTAAATGGTTAATTAACACATGCATAATAACTCAACCATTGTCGTTTAAAAGATCCTTTCTGGATCAAGTGGTATCAGAGCTAGTTGACGTTTGGATTTGAGTTTTGCATGATTACCAGGAAAAAGCTACATCGTGGTGAAGGCGAGCTTGTTGAAGAGAATCCATTGATTGGATTGAGAAAGAGAACTTCTCAAAGCGATAAGATGGCATCAGAAGAGGGACTTTCTTAGGATGAGAAAGAGTTTCGAAAAACTTGCTTCGCCATGTTGGAGATGATGAAGGTTTTGTATGAGGATTACTTGGAATGGAAGAGATCGAATCTGAGTGAATCTTCAAAGGGAAAAAGTGAAGAAGGATAGGATCCTCCTCAAATTCCTCCTTCACCTCCATCTTCACCTCCTTCTTCTCCTTCTTCTTCAAGTTCAAGTTCTAAATCCAATGCAAAGAAACATGTTCATAAACATAAGAATGAAATTCCTTTACTAAAACTTGATGTTAAATTTGAATTACCCATATATGATGGTGAAGTTAATGCAGAGAGACTTCACAATTGGGTCAGACAGATGGAGGTTTATTGCAGTGTGCAATAGATCAAGGAAGAGGCCACTCAAATCAAGTTGTCATCACTTAGACTTGCAGGCACAACACTCATCTGGTGGCAAAGCAAGTTGAAAAATGGTGCACAACAAGTGGGTAATGTATTTCCATCATGGAAAAGTTTTATTTCTGCACTTAGAAAGAAATTATATCCTTTGGGTTATAAACAGAAAGCGTTAATTGAATGGCAATATTTAAAACTAAGAAAATGAAAAACACTACAAGAATACACAGATGGCTTTCATAAAATGGCATTGATGTTAGATAATCCTTTACATACCCAAGAAACTCTTATGAAGTATATAGGAGGTTTACCTACACATATTTGAAATATTGTAGTCATGTTTGGACCTACTAATCTTAATGAGGTTTATGTTCAAGCGACATACATTGAAGCCAGGAAAACAAGTGTTGGTGTATCAGGGGAATCATCTTCGAGGAAAGAGGACAAAAGGAAGTGGCATAGCAAGAGGGAAAATCCAGTGGCAAGAAAGGAAGAGAAGCCCTCTTGTAAGCATTGCAAGAAAGAGGGACATGATGAGGACCGATGTTGGCAATTGCATCCCGAGAAGAGACCGAAGTGGTTCAAGGAAAAGAAAGGGAGGCAAACAGTTGCGGCAACAACATGACCCACAGACTTGGGATCGGATTCAGGTGACAAATCTAAAGTCTCATTGGTTGGTATGACAAGTAAAATTGGTGAAGAATTTGATTATAGAAGTAACTTGTTTCACATAAGGGTCATCATGAGACACACTAAGGTTGACACATTGATAGATAGTGGATCTCAATCTAACTTAATTTCAGAGGAATTGGTTAATCAATTGGGATTAAAAACATAGATGCATCATAAGCCTTACACACTTAAATGGATAAGCAACAATCATCAATTGCACATAACAACGCAGTGCACATTAAAAGTTGCAATTTCATATAAGTTTGTAGACGAGGTAACATGTGATGTGGTGCCACTAAGTGAATGTGGAATGGTCTTAGGCAGTCCATACTTGTATGATCATAAAGAAATCTTCTATAGGACAAAGAATCAATATCATTTAACCAAACTAGGTCAAGAATATTTGGTTCATGCTCATCATGTAAAGGCAAATAAAACTCTTCAAACTATGGAACAATTAAGAAAGGCAGCTCAAGAAAGAAACACACCTATAATTGTTTCAAATCAAGTAATAGATTTTAAGAAAGAACATGAGATGATTGTAGAATGGAAAATCAATCACAATTTGCTTCAAGATAAGCTTATGCCGTGCAAATATTACAAACATATCAACTCATTTGCAGTCATATTTTTGATGCTATCATTAGTAATGTTGTCTACATGGATGATAGTGGCTTCAGTAAGATATGACAGGGTACAAATGGCTAACAATATGTTGTCAGTTATCATGATTGTGTTACAGTTGATCTTGATGAGACAGGTGCATAAGACAGAGTTCAAAGACAGAGAACAAGTCGGGTGGCCTATCCCAAGCTTGATGACTGGTCAGTAACCTTTTGAGGACCAAAAGGTATTTAGTGGGGAGCGGTGATCAAGAATTGGATCCAGGAGCTTGATCGGGCTCAGAAAAGCCTAAAACTCAAACTTCTCATAATGGCTTCAAAACGGACGTGTGCATAGGCCTTGTCGATATGAACCCAACGCAACTTGAACCGGCTCAAACAGACGTCATATGCTCCAGATATCACGATCTATTTGTTTTTCCAAACAGGCAAAACAAATGATGATTGTACAGTCCATATAGTTCCATGTGGTAGTTGATTGTAYAGGTCGTACGKTCGTACAACTGAYGTGGTAAGGCACAGTTGGTGTTGAYGTGGCAGTATGTGGAGGTGACACATCGCAGGGTGACTGGGCATATGGACTGATGACATGTCAAATAGGTGGACTAATCRGGGAGTGACACATGTCACTCTTACAGTGGTGACATGTGGCACRTCCATACGAATGATGTGGCAGGTCCGTACAATACATACGACATGTGGTGTTGACATAGCAGGTAYAGTGGCAGGTTGACGTGGAAGGTTGCTGACTAGGTAGTTGACAAGTGGGCGAATAAATGGTCGACACGTATCTTTGTTCGGRAGAATGTGAAGGTGCCATGTGGCCCAGTCCTGGGCTTCCATGTGGCACCCCTCTATTGGTCATTGTTTGTTTTGAAAAATTATGGAACGCATGGGGTTCGATCGCGCTACCTCTCCACCGAGCTAACGACTTSGCAGGGCCGGGCTATCCAGCCCGCCCGCAAATGTTAGTTGTTATACAAAAGGAAAATATTTTATATAAAGTGCATAAATGTTATAAGCGGAGGGGRAAAGGGYTGGGGCCTAGCCCCAACCCACGAACATATTGCAACAATATAACCACAYGACGGGATTTTATAACGGTGGCACGAATGCTATAGTTTAGCCCTAGATCCTGTGGAAAATCGCATGGGACCCGATTCTTATGGTGTTAAATGGTTAAGCGCGGAGTTTAAGGGTTAAGCCCCGGTCGGTCAGGCTAGCCCGTCGACCAAGGGGATTAACCGTGGGCTACTCTATCAGGGGTCTAACCAGTGTGTACAGCGTGGAGCAGTAAACACCAAGCCACATGTCCTTCAATGCGACAGGGGGCTAAGGGATAAGGGGTCGGCGCACATGTATGTTAGCGCCTGGCCACATGGATGTGCCTAGTACGACCAGGGGCCATATAAAAGGGGATTGAGCCCTATATTACTGCTAAAGTGGGTTATTTACTTTAGAATAGTGATTTTTATGGATTTATTTAGCAAATTTGGAGATTTTTGGCCAATATTGGGGGATATTAGGCCCTTTTTTAGGCCAGATCTTGGGGGGAAATTGGGAGATGGTTACCAACTTCAGATCTATATAAACCAGGGCTTCTTGAATCCATGGAGGAGGTTCAAAGCAGGTTTATGCTGAATATTTTCCAAGCCAAAGCCATTTTTATGCAGGGAAGCTATTGAGGAGCGCACCTTTGCGGGCCATTTTTGGGAGCTCCGGTCATCTGATTTCAGTGTCGTCTATTTTGTTGGGTTCTAGAGATCTGGTAGAATAAGACCAGATCATTTTTTAACCTTTTTGTCTCTACTTTGATGTAATTTTAAAGCTTAAAACATAAATAAGAAAGCCTCGTCCACTGAGACAAAGGCTCAGAGACATAGGCGAGATTGTCGAACTTCGTTATCACATTGGTGTTTATGGTTTGTTGTTGTTTCTCCTTCATTTCATATATATATGTATATATGCATGTTATGTTTTCTCATCATTTCTTCCTCTTTCATTTATCTTCCTAAATGGTTAATTAACACATGCATAATAACTCAACCAGTGTCATTTAAAAGATCTTTTCGGATCATGGAGTCACAAGAATAGAGATCGGGAACATGTTATAGGACTTCAAGACTGATATACTTAGTTTCTTGAGCTCCCAGTTGGATACACTGCAAATGAAGAAGGATAACGAAGAGATAGAACGAGCTTTGGTCGTATTTTTCCCAAAGTATGGGACGAAGCACCCATGGAAAGAATGTATGTTGGATCTGTTAGCTCCAAGATTCACTCCCAGACTGCAAATGAGACTGCAAATGAGAGTAATATTGGTAACATAGAATTCGTTTATATTAAGGTTTAAAATCGGGGATTAGAAATTCTCGAATGGAAAGGAAAAGGCAACAAAGGTCACTGCAGATCAGTGATGGACCATTGGTCGATGGAATCATAAACATTCTGCTCCTTGAAGGCATTTGAGCTACCTATCATACACAAGAATTAATACAAAGATAAACATTTGCTAAGCAGATATTCTCTCTGCAAAGAGAATAAAGATGTGTTTGAAAAGTAAACAGTGATAGATGGGCAAGTTCACAGCAGATTTGTTGCTTCAGGAATCCATAAATCAAAGATATTGCTTTCAAATAAGAAGAAGAATAAAATAGGAAAACATAGAAGACAATCTGGTATAATGGCTCAAAGGAATCTGCAATAATATTCAAATTCACAGCAACATGCCCCTCATGCTTACAATCTAAAAATAAACAGTGCTTTGCTCCTAATATCTCTCAGATATCCTAAAATTGAACCCTCTCTCTCTGTGTTTTTACATCCGTATATATAGAAAATGATTACATTATGAAGTTCCATGAACAATGAGGAATTTGAAAACCTCCTTATGTCAAAAATAGAATCAGTATCCTAAAGAAATGACACTTGTAATTTTAGCTACTACTTTCGAAAATCTACTATGCCGATTTTGGATAATTACATAATGAAAATAGGAAACACGTAATGATAGTGATAAAGTCTTCACAGCTATCTCCAAAAACTAATGTCATATGTTTGCTCTATGCTGGAATTCTGGAACTGTTTCCTGAAAACTTGGTAAACTCTTCCACCTGACATGCGTAATGGCAGTACCAAATTGATTGAAGTGTAACTGCATCCTAAAAATAGAATGAAGAAAAGATTTGATTTAAATTTTCAATACTTCAAAAAAAAAAAAAAGGATTTGTTGGTGGATTTGTCCTGCTGTCAAGTGTTCATGATATACTAGATTTTTTCCACAGATCAACGATTAAATGCCTTTTCCATTGACAACTAGTGTTCTTTCCCTCGTGATCCTTCATAACTGGGATTCTCTCAGTTGGCGTTGTCAAGCATTTTTTTTAAACACCAATCACTCCAATCCCAACTTTCTACCACTAAAACATTCCACTTGCTCTAATAAAATTCAATACATCGCCCAACTATTCTTCATTTTCAAACTATCAATCACAAGCTTGACATTTGATACACTTAATGCACTGGTTTTGATGGCATTTGGGAGTTTTGTATATGAACAGATGGAACCCTCAATTATATTTATGCCTAGTATTACACTTCGACATTTGGAACAAATGTATGCTCCACCTAAGAGCTCGGCCTTAGTGTTGGATATGTTGAGTATTGGTTGTGAATGAAGTTTTTGACGAGCTTTGGGCACTAAAAATTTGACATTTGA
>ML793823.1:45348-63069 GCA_009831015.1 Picea engelmannii
ATGCTACTTGTAATTATCCATCCTTACCAGGACTTAAAGTTATCTATCAAAGAGTTGAGGAACCGAAGCAGTTATGCTTTATCTCTCAGAAGTGACCATGGAAACCTAGACTTCAAAGTATTATTCAACACCAATCTCAATATTTTAATTCATATTGGACTAACCCGTCCATGAAATATGCTTCTCAACAATGGGGTAATCCAACACAACAATGGGCGGCTCCTCCTCCTCCAAACTATTTATGGCAACAGGGGTGGAGAAATCCCACTTTAGGAGGCCCTCAATGTCCCATGACATAGCACCCATGCAACTTCTTCCCCCTCCCTAGATGCAGGCATCCACATCATCCCCTCCTCGAGCACAACTGCCTGCACAAGCCATCCCTAACCCTAATAACAAAAGGTAAGATCAACCCACGCAAGTTGTCGGATTTCTTGCCTACCCTACCTATTCCATATCTTCCCTCGACTACAATGATATCCACCTTTGATCTGAGAAAACACTAACTGAGGACCAACATCATAGTCATATCGAAGATTTGAATGAGGTTGTCTAGAACAAAAAAAATCTCAGGAACCTTTGAAATTTGATAATTCGCACTCTGAACTTCTAAACCCACCCTATCTAGAAATATTAAACCTAGAGAAACCTCTTACTCAACCTGAGTTTGACTTCTTGCGGGAACTTAAGAATGTGTGTGTTAAAGTACCATTGTTCCAAGCCATCAAAGATGTGCCAATCTATTTTAAATTGGTATGGGAAAAAATTTTAAGGAAACCCAATAGAAAAAGGAAGGATTTTCAAACTGTCCATGTAATGGGAAAATTGTTAGACTTAATGATGGGAGGGGTTCTAGCGGCCAAATACTCTAACCCTGATATCCTAGTAGTTAATGTGCATATTAATAACACACTCATTAGTAATAAATTAATTGACCTTGGTGCTTCCATTAATGTCATGACGCGAGAAACCATGGAAGCCTTTGGACTCATTATCTTTAAGGAAACCCCCATTGTACTCCATCTTGTTGGCATATAAACTATCAAACGAGAGGAAATCTTAGAATATGTAGTGATATTTGTAGATTCATGGGAAAATCTCGTTTATTTTATGATCCTACAACCCAAAACCTCTCTAGGAGTGTATCCTTTAATTTTTGGAATGCCTTGGTTGGCCACAATTGATGCTTACATTGGTTGTATATCGAGAAACATGACCATTTCCCATAGAACCTCTACAAACCAATTAACCCTATATCCTCCAACAAAACTAAACATAGATTTTGAAACACCACTTTGCACTGACAGAGAAGATAGTGATGAAGAATGGGAGGCTCATCAAGTCCTCTCTATAGATCTGTACTTATCTATTAGATAGAAAATAGAGAATGATGAAATAAATGATGTCATAGCCTCTTCTTCTTCCACAAACAACACACATGTTCTTGAGCATGTTATGCATCTAGAAACAAAGGTTTATCTTGCCTCAACAAGTATATCACTTGTATAACATGAGTCCTCACCCAAAAAATATCAAGGGTCCCTTAAAGAAACTATAGAAATCGGCCCCGAGAAAACTTTAAAAATCAACCAGAGACTGATTAAAAAACAAAAAGAGTGACTCTCTAGAGTACTACAAAATCGCAGTGATGCCTTCTCCTAGAAATACTCTGATATGAAGGGAATATATATTGACTTATGCACAGACAATATATACATTAAATAAGGATCTAGACCCATCTGTCAACCCCAACACCGGATGAATCCAACACTGAAACACATAGTTAAGGAATAGTTACACAAAATGCTCACAGCCAACTTTATCTATCCAATTTTTGATAGCCAATGGGTCTTCCCTCTCGTAATGGTACCAAAGAATAAGGATAATGGATAATTTGTGTGGACTATAGAAAATGAATTAAGCAAAACACAAGGACCATTTCCCACTCCCATTCATTGACTAGATCCTAGATACGTTAGCAGGGAAGAAATACTTTTCTTTCCTCGACGGATTTAGTTGGTATAACCAGATCCAAATCACACCTAAGGATCAAAACAAAACAACGTTCACCTATCCATGGGGGATATTTTCCTATCAGGTTCTACCATTCGAGTTATGTAACACCCCTGCCACCTTTCAAAGAGTTGTAATTGATATATTCTCTGATTTAATTCATGATTGTGTGGAAATATATTGATGACTTCACAACATATGGAAATGAATTTGATGAGGCATTAGAAAATATAGAGAAAACATTGGTAAGGTGCAAAGAATCGAACGTTTCCCTCGGCAATGAAAAATGTGCAATGATGTTAACTGATGGCATCGTATCAAGACACTGCATCTCAGTTAAAGGCATCCAAGTGGATTCGACAAAAATCAAGGTAATATTAAATTTCCCAACTCCATGTTCACAAAAACAGGTATGAAGTTTCATAGGATATGTGGGTTATTATCATCGCTTTATTGAAAAAAAATCACGAATTGCTCATCCATTATTTTCCTTACTTAATAAAGATTATGAGTTTTTATGGACATAAACATGCCGGCATGCACTTGATGAACTAAAAACTAAGGTGTCTGAGGATCTTATATTAAGAGGATCCGATTGGTCCCTCCCATTTCATATTTCTACAAACATATCAGACACCACCATTGGAGTTGTTCTAGGACAACAACAAGGAAAGGATCCATATGTGATCTACTATGCCAACAAAAATATCTCACCCGTTGAACTAAATTATACGGTAACAAAGAAAGAGAGTTCCTTGCGGTAATACATGCAATTAATAATTTTGGCATTATATCACGAGATATACAATTATATTTCATATTTACCATGTTGACATAAAATATTTAATGAATAAACCTATCATCAATGGCAGAGTAACTAGGTGGTTAGTGTTATTAAAGGAATATGATTTAACCATATTGAATAAACCAGGAAAGGATAATGTAGTGGATGGTTTTCTTTCAAGACTTACGTCTAAAGAAAATGAGCCACCTGTAGAATATCATTTTCCTAATGATCACCTATTCGTGGTTTATATTAACTCTCCTTGGTTCATGGATATCGCTAATTACATGGTTGCAAGTAGACTCCCACACCATTGATATCCAAAAGAGTGACAAAATATCATCAAACAAAGTTGGATATTTTCATGGATCGATGGTTGCCTCTTCCACACAAGATTGGATCTCATTATTATAAGATGCATGCAAGAAGATGAGATCCGTGAGATCTTAAAAGCCTTCCATGATAGCCCATGTGGAGGCCACTTTGCAGACAAGAGTACTAGGTACAAGGTACTTCACCAAGGGTACTATTGTCCCACTATCTTCAAATATGCCAAGGATTATGTAAAAAGGTGTGATAGATACCAGTGCATGGGAAGACTAATGCAATCAGATGAGATGTCGTTACACCCATCATTGGTATTAGAACCCTTTGCTAAATGGGCCCTAGACATTGTAGGGATGATCAATCCTTCTTCCCACCATAACTCCTACATCCTACTATGCACATATTATGTCACAAAATGGATGGAAGTTGAGGCACTCCTAGTCGCAATAGAACATTCAGTAGTAGGATTTCATCATGAATAAATATTCACCAGATTTGGGATACCTTGGGAAATAGTTACCAATGTAGGAATACAATTTAGTTCAAGACTCATTAGAGACTTGATGGAAAAATACAATATAAAACACGGGGTAACCACGCCATATCACCTGCATCCCAATGGACAGGTAAAAGGGAAAAGGAAAACCCTTGAGGCCATCGTCACCAAAGACTATTAGACTACACCTCAAGGACTGGGCTGACAAACTACCTTAGGCTCTATAGGCTTACCAAACAACATGGAGAACTACCATTGGCTACACCACATATAAATTGGTGTATGGAAAGAGAGTATTATTTTCAATTGAAACAAAGATCTAGACACTTAGAACAATTGTACAACTTGGAATGGACTTAATTGAAGCTCAAAAGCAAAGACTCCTCTACATCAACGAACTATATGAACTATGCCAAATTTACTTGTACCAAACAACAGTAATACAGCATCAGAGAGCTCGATGGCATGAAAAGTTCATTAAGAAACATAAATTTAAAGTTGGGGACTGGGCCTTAGTATTTGACTCAAGGTTCAAATATTTCGAAGGGAAGTTTTGCACTTGATGGCCCTGACCTTACAATATTGATGTAGTATATGACAACAGAGCCATCAAACTTCACACCATTGACAATGAGAGAAATCCTCTTATGGAAAATGGACACATGCTTCAATTATATCATAAACCCCTATCCAAGGAATCCTTTCTGAACAGAATCACTAGTGGATGGCCCAACAATGATTTAGAGATTTAAACAAAGGGGGAACCCCAGCTAAATGATTCATTCATGTTCAAAAAAAAAAAAACATCCATGTTTGAAAACCCTTAGGGGCATGCTAGGGGGCATGTTTTGTGAAAATCATCTTATACTAGCGCACGAAATGCCAAAACAAAATGAAAGAAAGACAGAAGGGCACTTCACGGTTTCGTGATGGTTATGTCAAGATCATTATGATCAAGTTCTAATAATTTTTATTTTTTTTTAATAAAAAAATTTCAGGATATGCACAGGAGAAGAATGTTGTTGCAGCTCTTGTTGTTGCATCTCTTGTTGTTGCAACTCTTGTTGTTGAAACTCTTGTTGTTGCAGCTCCTGTTGTTGCAAATCATGTTGTGGTAACTCCTGTTGTTGCAAATCCTGTTGTGGCAACTCCTGTTACTGAAACTCCTGTTGTTGAAACTCTTTCTTCTCCCACTCTTGTTTCTCTTGTTGCTACAACTCCTTTCACCACAACTCTACATATCACCACCATAATTCCACTGGCAAGATATTGAAATCTGATTTGGACAAGGATTGCTTCCACCAAGATCCCATGTCAACCTGTATTCCTTGCCACATGTTTTTTTTATTTTGTTATCGTTTCAACTCTGCCCTTTGTTGCAACTCCAGGACAATGCTTCAACTATGTTTTTGTTGCAATTCCTCATATTGTTGCAACTCCACAGTTTGCTACAATTCCAAGACATTGTTGCGAATATGCCTGCTACTGCAACTCCGAACACATATACACTTTGTTATAGCTTAGTTACACCGTTGTCGCAATTTTGCATGTTGTCGTAACTCTTGATGTGACACCACGGCTCGACGAAGGTATGCACAATCACGACAAGACATGGTAAGATCAAAAGGTATGCCTGTTGAATTATGTAATGAGTAAGAATTGAATGGGCATAATTGTGACCTAATCACATCTATAAAACATCGTCACACACCCATAATCACCCAAACCATAACATATTTACCCCTTCCCACTGCCATTCTTGTTCATACTTTGAACTCGCCACCCTCTTAAATGTTCATACCAAGTTGCAGGCTACATCCACAGTCATTCAAATTTTGAGTAGGAAAATGGGAGGTTAATTGAATTACAAAGAGCCCATGAAAACCCTCTTTCTAGAGGCATACGAAAACTTTGGTGAAATTTTCCAAAAGGGAGGTTGGTTGGAATACTTAACCAGGTTGCGAGGTTATGGCGATAACATGGCATTGGAATTCACCATAAATTTCAAGGAAATCAGGATAGAGGTAGCAAGGGTAGTTGTGTAGGTAAAAAAGGATGTAATTGTATAACTAAACGAGCTTCCTCAAATGGGTGAACAGTGATATTTTCGTCAGAGGCCCAAGCCTAAAATTCTTGAACAATTTATCAAACCAGAGGAAGCATTGGTCAAAAAGGGAACATGGTTTGACAGGACTTCATTGTCAAGCCCATGGCAAGATGTTTCCATCATCATGTAACGATACATTACTTGTGAGGGCCACTATGGGGTCGTCTACCTACATCACATCTGATTATTGGACCACCTGTGACACGACAGGATATTCAATTTGTCATTTTTCCTGTGGAGAACACTACAAAACATGGCCAAACAAGCACAAAAAGTTGTTCATCCTCGAGAATCCCTCTCACACCATGGGTTAATCAAACTCTTGGTCGAAGGAACACTATAACGTGAGGGTAGAACATGGAATAAGGTTGTGAGAGCATTATCCCCAGCAATCACCCCGCTCAGATGAGCAACACCTGTTGCACCTCCTCTAATGGATAGCAGCTTTGCAACTCCCAAAGTTGAGGTCGCTACAACTGTGTAAGTAGTCATCATTGTAGCTCTGGATGTTGTAACTATTGTAGCTCTAGGGAATGAAAAAGATGCAACTTCCAGACCCTGAGGGTTCTACCTGGACTGCACGGGAAGACGAAGGCAGCCATGACAGTTACATAGAGGTCATAAGAAGCAAACATGTGACCAAAATATTTCCAAGAACAAGGAAGTGGGCAGCATATCCGATGACAAGAAAAAAGAAAAGGGAAAGAAACAATGTTGTCACCCGAAAAATAAAATCCCATGTTGTTACACAAGAACTAGCATGGGAACAACAGGTCGAAGAAATAACTAAAGCACGAGACACCATGGGGGATGGACAAGACTCTGTGGGGCCTAGACATGATGAGAAATTTCAAGCAGAGAAACTTGATGGTACAGAAGAACCAGCATGGAAAACCCTGTGGGAAGTCCTTGATGTGATTTTGGAGGCTTACAGTAATGATAAGGAAGCCATAACTCATGAATCCATCCATCCCATTACTTCCCTAGAGCCAACCAAAAGAAAAAAATAAAAAAGAGTAAGTCACCCCTCGCTCACACCTTTGTATTAATCACTTTTAAGGAAGCAGTGGGCGCTTGAAAAGAAAAACAGGGGGCTTCAGAACTCTCTTAAAGTATGAGATGATGTTGGTCACTCAAAGTATGAGCAAGATGTTGGTTGGCCACTGTTAGTAAATTATGTGGACAAATCCCTAAGTTTTTAGTAAAAGACTGAGCCACTAAAGCACTTATAAAACAACTAGGTAATAGGAAATACAATTGCTATTATAAACTTAAATACCGGTCAGTTGGCCTTGGCTATTATGTTGGCTTGGAAAATTTGTTATTCCACAGAATTAGAGAGAAGTTCATATCTCTGTTTTGGCCTTAAGAGAATAAGCCAAAGTATTTTTTAAATAAATAATGAGCAAGGAAGGAGGAATAAAATTCAAGTTCCTAATTTGGAATTTGAAGCATGGTGATTAATTAAGTTTCATTGGACTTTGGTATGAAAGGAATTTCTACCAGGAATTACACAGTAAATTAATGTCCAAGTGGGAAAGAATTGGAAATAGTAATTACTCCCTCAAAATAGCAAAGAATTGCATGGAAATAGGAGATTAGTAACTTCCGGTAAAATATGGTCTTACCATGGAGGATTTCATTTCCAAGAAATGTAATATTCTAGAAAAGAAATTTAAACAAACAATTTGCATGAATTTATATATGAAAATGTATATTTTGATGTTTTCTAGACAAAATTGAATGAAAGGTAAAGTCTGGTAAATCCTAGTAAATTCCAAAATTTACCATTTAAATGTCCTAATATTTGAATAATAAGGATGGAAACTATTATTTTTCAAATTAGAATTATTTCCTAGTGTGTGAGAAATGGAAAGCTCGAAATCTTTCCCCCTTTATGTACAAACCAATAAATTTTACTAAGTTTTCTAGTTTTAAGAAATTATGCCTTGCACATACCGCTCTGCACTCCTGGAATAATTTTGGTAAACATGTTCCTTTTGTTTATTAAAGGTCTAGAAAATATATATTATAAACATTTATATTTATATAAATATCAATTTGCGTTTGGAGTAAAATGAAGGAAGTAATGTTTGGAGTGCGACGGACCATAGAGTTTTTAAACATTTCAATATTAAATACCCATATTAAATTCCTTTTTCCTTCAAAGTTTGGCAATCGGAAAGATGGGAGGAGCAAACATGTTTAAACTCCCAAGATTCAAGGTGTGATGGCCTCCCTACACGTTTAAACTCTGAAAATTTGGAGTGCAATGGCCTCTGTACATGTTTAAACTCTGAATATTCAGAGTGTGATGGCTTTTGTACACGTTTAAACTCTGAAGATTATGACTGTGATGGCCTCCATGTATAATGTTTTGGATATATTTATATTAATCCCTTTCGGAGTCTAGCCATCGGATAAACGAGATAAGCACGTAAGTTTGGAGTCCAAAGATTCAGAGTGCGAGAGCCTGAAAAGTTGAGTATTATAAAATTAATTACAAAACTCAAGTCCTTCTTTTTCGGAGTTGACCGTCAAAGTAGCGATAAGGGAGGGAATACTCAAAGTGTGATGGCTTAAGTAACATAAAGCTATACATATAATTTATTGTATATTAAACATTACCCCGTCGGAGCTTGGTCGTCGGAGTAAAGAGGAAGGAGCATGTGATTTGAGTGCAAGAATTCAGAGTCTGAATGCCAAGGTGTTATTATACTAATTTTAATATTTATTTTCCCTCCACGTTAATTCCCGGCATATTATATTAACAAGATAATAAATACTTATATATGTTTTTATTACGTGGAAATTTCGAGATGATGGGATGATGAACCTTGGAGATTTTCGTGTAAGGGTTCGCCTGAAAAGTTATAAATGAGGGGCCCATGATTTACATGTTAAACAAATTTAACAAACCTAAGTGTAATATAATCAATTTGATTATATTACAGATGGATATTGGTGGCCACCCACCTATTCCAACTGGCTCCTCTTATCATTTTTTAGTTCAACACGTTATTTTTTACTTCTTTGTTATTGTGGGTTCTACACTTAAGGGGTTGTTTGAAGCCCTACACATCTTCTAGGTGGATACTGGTGGCCTCTCACCTAATCCAACTGGCTTATTTTGTATGTTTTCATGTCAGCACATATTGTTGTACTTCCAGGGCCATTTTGGAGCCCTAACAGTGTTTTTTTTGGCTTGCCACAGTAAAATTATAGACGAAGTCAGATTTTTATAGCATGTTGTGTATTTCTCTAAAAGACCTTTCCAATGGGCTATCACGCACCTAAAACGGAGGTCATATGCAAAAGTTACGACCCCAGGAATTTGAGGTACCAACTTACCCATAGGGGCCCACATGACTTTTTGTGTTTCACCTCCTAGGGTTAGGTTTTTTTATGTATAGGGTTTTGGCATTCATTAGTAATATTAAAAAGGCCTTTGGAGCCTCGTTGTAATCATTATGCTCAAATGGATGCATGTCGCAGCCACATCTCTTCTCAGAGATAGCTACCACCATTCGAGCAAGTGTTTCAGTTCTACAATTTTATAGTTTTGGCATATTTAATTTATTCAGTAGAAGATATTGTTCACTAGATATTTGTGTTGTTCTTCATATCTCTGTGTTTATTGTATTCAGACTGTTAATCAGTTTGTTCCACTCTTAAATCTGGATCAGTGGTATCGGACCGGTCTGCTCTTCATTTATTTTTCTTCATGCATGTCCCCGACAAGATCTGGGTACAAGAAGTTGGGACTCGTACCAATCAAGTTGTTGCAAGATCGGTCGCGCCGAGCCCGAAAATAATGCATGGGAGATGAAAATAAAGATGATGGAGCAAGAGATCCTTTTAAAAAAATTCTCGAGGAAGCCCTTGTGCAACAAAGGAATGAAATTATGGACAACTTTGCACAGATCTTTCGACCGTTGCCCACAGGAGAAGCATCTTCTTCAAGCGGCCATGCAAACACCTTCAAGCTACAAGAAAATTTTGATATTCCATTATTTGAAGGAATGATAGATGTGGATGTTGTAGATAAATGGTTGAATCTGGTCAAAGGGTATTTTTCAGTCTGTAATTTTTCCGATAGGGAAAAGATTACTTTTTCACTCCTCAAGGTCATCCCCCATGTTAAGGACTGGTGGGACACTTACTCTAAGCAAAGGGCCATACAGGAATATGCAATATTTGTGGTTGCCCATACATGGGATTCCTTCCAGGATGCCATTAAAGAATAGTACTACACTGTTGGAAGCTACGAGGACCATTACACCAGATGGACCACCCTGCATCAAGAAAGGGACCAGACAGTACCAGATTTCACCAATATTTTCCATACCTTGCACACCAAGTTGGGTATCAAAGACTCTGAGCGATGTCTAGTGCTAAAATACCGCAGTTGTTTTCATAGATACATTCAAACAGAAATGGAGTTTTTGTACATCACCTCATTGGGTATGGCTTATAGATATGTTGTCAAGATCGAGCAGAAATTTAAGCAGAAGAGGCGAGAGTTTGGATCTGTAAACTCCTAATAGCTGAAGCAGAGCAAAGACGAACCCAACCCTCACAACAAGGGACAGAGAAAAGATGGCCACTCTTAGGACAACCAATCCAATCCGCAATACAAGAAGGGCAATGAGAAGAAGAAGAAGGACACGGGAAAATGGTGTGAATACCATAAAATCCCTTGGCACAACACTGAAGAATGTCACTCCAAGCAGTCACTAGTGGCCGAGATGAAGGCTTCTGAAGCAGGTTTGATTCTGATTCTGAATCAAATATAGAAGGAGGGAAGTGGATTATCGATGCTAAACCCAGTGCCATTGTCGCTACCACCAAATTCTAGCCAAGCGAACCAGAAGAACTAGAGGAAGGGGAACACCTCTTTCACTCATAGATGTGGTTAAAGGGGGATCCATTTCATTTCATTGTTGATAGAAACAGTCAGAAGAACCTGATCTTAGCAGAGGTTGTCAAGCGGTTGGACCTCTCGATGACACTGCACCTACATCCCTACACCATCAGTTGGATTCGCCAAGGAAGAGATCTTCATGTTAGTCAACAGTGTCGTCTGCCCTACGACATCAAGCCCTTCAAATATGAGGTATTTTGTGTTATTTCTCCCCTTGAAGTTTGTGATGTTCTTTTAGGACAACCATATTTTTGGAAGCCTCATGTTGTGTATGATTATAGACCCCGCAGTGTTATTATTACTTTGGGTAGGAAATTGTACAGGATACCAGAGGTAGCATCACCTACCACTATTTCTTTAATCTCTGCAAAGAAATACAGTAAGGTCATTTCATAGATCAGGAAGTTCATCTTCTTTGTGATCCGCGCTCACAGTAAGAAAAAGGTTGTCACCACATCTGTGGCCTCTACACAGAGCCTCTCTTTGCAGGATAAGCAAGTGGACGGGATCATGGAGGAGTACATAGACATCTTCTCCTCACCCATCGGGGTACCGACGCACTGCTAACTCAAGCATCCAATTTATCTAACCCACGATCCACCTCTGCCTAAGGGACTAGTCTATCATCGCTCGTTGATGGAAAATGAAAAAATCAAGCGTCAAATCCAAGAGCTTCTTCAAAAAGGGCACATTAGACCCAGCTCCTCCCCTTGCGAAATCCTGATTATACCGGTGCAGAAGAAGGATGGGACTTGGCGACTCTACATTGATTACATAGAATTAAACAAAATCAAATTCAGAAACCGGTACCCAATTCCCATGATTGATGACCTTCTTGACCAACTCAAGGGGGAAAAGTTCTTTAGCAAGATTGACCTAAAGTATCGCTACCACCAAGTTCCCATCGAACCAACTGATATCTGGAAGACAACTTTCAAATCTAAATAAGGTCTCTTTGAATGGTTGGTCATGCCCTTTGGTCTAATAAATGCACCAACCACTTTCATGAGGTTGATGGATGATGTATTGCGACCATTCACTAACTCTTTTGTGGTGGTATATTTGGATGACATCCTCATGTTCAGCAGAACTTGGGAGGAGCAAATGCAGCACATTTAGTAGGTTTTGAGCACTCTGCGGTAGCACAAGCTATGTGCCAACTTGGAAAAATGTCCTTTGGCATGAACAGGGTCCAATAATTGGGCTACATTGTTGATGATCATGGGGTACATGTCGATCCCTCTAATATCCAAGTCATTTGTGATTGGCCAGTCCCGTCCACATTAACCGAGCTTCAGAGCTTCTTGGGATTGGACAATTTCTACCGACGGTTCATGTTGGGATTCTCCCATATTGCATGGGCCCTCAGCCACGTGACCAAGGGTAGTGGTAGGGAAAAGTTCATGTGGGGAAAGGAACAACAACGATCATTTGATAATTTGAAGCATTACTTGTGCTCAGTTGTAGTACTCTCCTTGCCTGATCTGCAACAACCATTCGAGATTGAGATTGATGCATCTGACTATGTTGTAGGCGCATTGCTCACTCAGCATAGTCATTTGGTGGCATACCATAGTGAGACACTCTCAGATATTGTTTGGAAATACCCCACCTATGACAAGGAAAGGTATTCCATTGTACAATTATGTCGTCAATGGAAACATTACATTCTGGGAAAGGAGACGATCATCCACAATGATCACAAGTCTCTATAGTTCATACAGACACGGGGGAAGTTGTAGAACAACCACCATCATAAGCGGTCCACCTACCTACAGTATTTCCATCTCAACATCAAGTATAAGACAGGGATAAAAAATCATCTCACTGACTGCCTTATTCAACCTCCCATAGTTGCACTCACCATTGTACTCCATTCCTATGGACATGAGGCATCTGAGTGGCCCCAAATTTATCAACAAGATTCAGACTTCCCCGCCACCTATCAGCTCTTGGGTACAGGCATGACTGTCACCGATTTTCACATTCAGGACGGGTTGTTATGCCATCTGGGCCATCTCTGTGTTCCTGCAAGTGGGAGTTCAAAGTTGATTTGAGAAGCCCACTATAGTCGAGTGGCAGGACATTTTGGCATGGAGAAAATTGTGGTCGTTATCCATAAACTTTTTTATTGGCCAAAACTTCGACAGGACGTCAGCAAGTATATCAGATCTTGCACTGCCTGTGCCATTGCCAATCCAGTCATCAAGAAGCAAGGCTTATACACCCCTCTTACTACCCCTAAGAATCCTTGTGAATCAATCTCAATGGATTACATGTATGGCCTTATATCCACCAGGCAAGGCAATGACTATGTATTTGTAGTCATTGATCGGTTTTCGAATATGGCCATCCTCACAGCCTGGAAGAAAAACATCACAGTGGTACATACTACCAAGCTCTTCTTCAAATGAGTGTGGGCCCATTTTGGGATACCACGAACCATCATCTCCGACCAGGATAGCAGGTTCCTCAGCACATTTTGGTCAAGCCTCTGGTCACTATTGGACACCAAGCTCAATAAATCCACCGCTTTCCACCCCCAAACATATGGCCAAACAAAGTTCGTTAATTGGATGATTGTGCACATCCTGTGCATGTACAACTCTAAGCATCCACATACATGGGATGAGAGTCTCCCATATGTTCAGCACAGTCACAACAGGGCTCTCCATAATTCCACCGGCCATAGCCCATTTCAGGTGGGACCGGGATTCCAACCCTTGGGTCCCATTGTTGTTGCACTACCTCTGGAAACCACAGAGACAGACTCTTCCCATGTTCATTCTGAGACTGAAAAATCCACTAGATTCATTGAGCGGATTCAACACATCCGCCAATAGGTCCAAGAGATTTTGCAGAAAGCCAATGCTAAGTACAAGCAACACCATGATCAACACAGGGTACCGCACTGGTTTCAGATTGGAGAAGAGGTTTGGTTACACTTGCAGAAGGAGCATCTTACGGGTCCCCATTGGAATCTCTGCCCACTTCTCTATGGGCCTTACACCATCACCAAGGTTGTGGGTAACAATGCTTTTGAGCTCAACAATCCACCATTCCTTAGCTTGCACCCATTGTTCAATGTGGACCTCCTTCAGCCATATTTTCCCCCATTATTGAACACCTCGGAGATTACAAAACAATTGATACCAACAAATCTCAACCCTAACTGCATGGAAATGGCATCCACTGATCAGATAGTGGACACACAAGTCAAGAGCACTCGCTAGCAGAGGATCTAGTTTTATCAGGTTGGCAAGGCAAGGCAAGGCAACTCCTACACCAAGGCAAGTGGATCAATCGGGGCCAAATAGTAGAATATTCCTCACGTGATGTAGGAACTCAATGCAATGGATACCATTGCTTCCTAAGAGGGGAGTATTGATCCAGATGGATATTGGTGGCCACCCACTTATTGCAACTGGCTCCTCTTGTCAATTTTTAGTTCAACATGTTCTTCTGTAATTATTTTTAATTGTGGGTTCTACACTTATGGGGTTGTCTGAATCCCTACACATATTCCAGGTGGATATTGGTGGCCTCTCACCTAATCCAACTGGCTTATTTTGTATGCTTTCATGTCAACACATCTTGTTGTACTTCCAGGGCCATTTTGGATCCCTAAACARTGTGTTTTTTTCTCACCATRGTAAAACTATACATGGAGTTAGAKTTTGATGGCRTAATGTATAGCTCTCTAAAATACCTTTCCAACGGGCTATCACGCACCTAAAAYGGAGGTCGTATGCAAAAGTTACGATCCCGAGAAGTTGAGGTGCCAACTTACCCATAGGGGGGCACATGACTTTTGATGTTTCACCTCCTAGGGTTAGATTTTTGGATCTCTGGGGTTTTTTCACTCATTAGTAATATTAAAAAKGCCTCTAGAGCCTCATTGTAATCATTATGCTCAGACATATGCATGTAGCAGCCACATCTCTTCTCAGAGATAGCTACCACCATTCGAGCAAGTGTTTCAGTTCTGCAGTTTTATAGTTTCATCCTATTTCATTCATTCAATAGAAGATATTGTTCACTGGATATCTGTGTTGTTCTTCATATCTTTGTGTTTATTGTATTCAGTCTTTTAATTAGTTCTTTCCGCTCCTAAATCTAGATCATGGGATGATGAACCTTGGATATTTGCGTGTAAGGGTTCGCCTAGAAAGTGATAAACCAAGGGCAAGTGATTTACATGTTAAACAAATTTAACAAACCTAAGTGTAATATAATCAATTTGATTATATCATAAGAAAACCATTATAAGAGTGGTATTTAAATTAATACCAAAAACCCTTTTTGGGAAGTGAAATTCCTGAAGTAAAAAGGAAGAGAAATTTCTCGATGTTACCGAGACAGTAAATTCAACTAAGCCAAAATGGATTAATGATTAGGATTTTATATTAAACAAGGGATTACTTAACATTATTAAGGATTAAACAAATAAGACATCAAAAGTGGGATTTTGATGTATTATGGGATAATGAATCCGATGAAATTATTAAGAGTAGTTCACGTGTCAAGTATTGATGGTGCCACATGTCACAATGATATGGCATCTGAAGGATTTATGACGCAAAGAACTCTGAGAGGGGATCTAGGTTGTATATCAGTGAACATGCGAGATTCAATCCCAGTCGTGGATCTTCAAGGGTCCCACATAATCTAAGTGTAGTTGGAGCATGAGAAGGGTCATTAAACATTGTGCAAGTTGGCGACTCTAAAGTAATCGGAACCATTGATTTCCCAACCCCGAGGGTCATTGGATCTATAGGTTAGATTTATTTGAGTGTGTGTATTTGGAGAGATTCGGTCAGAGTGGATTAGGTCTGGGAAATTTTCTAACCCTGATGGGAGGACTCCAATGAATAAACAAATCTCCACACCGATGGATGAAGGAGTGAGGGGGGTCAAGTGCAAGATGTTATGTCAGATCTATGTAGGATGGCACGAGTGACGGGGAACCATGTGGTTGCCATGTGGGACTAAGATTGACTCAATAAATGAAAGTCTGGAAACTTTGAGGAGACTGTAACTTCTGATTCGGAGCTCAGTTCTGAGCATGGTTACATTCGATGGAAATCTCTTGATGACCATATGATGATGGTGTCCTCTAAATGAGGCTTTGAGACGATTGAGGAAAAGCAAAAATTTAATACCCCGTCCCTTAAAAGGGTACTTAGGGGGTTGGGTGTGTTAAATTTTGTTAGCCCTTCCTCTTTAATATTAAAATCATTGACTAGAATCCTACGGAAGGCTCAGTCGGCCCCTTGAATATATTAGCATTCTCTTCGAGGGGAATCCTTAAGAAGGGTCCATTGACCCTTCCTCTAGCTTAATATTCTAGTCAAGGGTAATTTCAGGGAAGGGTCGAACAACCATTCCACTAGATTGGTATTCTCATTGAAGGGCAGAATGGGGAAGGGTAAGTTGACCATTCATCAAGCTCATAAGTTTCTCATTAACAGTAAACCTAGGGAATGGTTTATCAATCTTTCCTCTCATTGAGGGGAAGCCCATTTATGTGTTAGTCATCATTTTCTTGTAGTAGTTTTTAGTGAATCCTTATAAACTAATCAAAATCTTAGGGAAAAGTATTAAAGTATCATCAAACCCTTCATCAAGCTTAATATTTTAATCGAGGAGGAACCCAAAAAAGGGTCGGTTGACCATTCTTCAATTTCATAGGTTTCTCATCATGAGAATTCCTAGGGAAGGATCAATCGACCCTTCCTCTAGATTTGTATTCTCATTAAACAAATGAATGGGGAAGTGTTGGGAAACCCTTCTTCATGCTTATAGGTTTCTCCTATATATTAGTATTCTCATATTTTCTTCAATAGAGAGCTAGGATAAGGGCCTGCATAACCTTCCTTGAGAATAGTACTCTCCTTGAGGGGAAGTTTAGGGAAGGGTCAGGGGACCCTTCTATGCTCATAGGTTTCTCTTGTAGATTAGTGTTTTTGTTGTTTCATCAAGGGGGATCCTATAGAAGAATTGGATAACCTTTCCTTTATATTACCATTCTTGTCATTCCATCAAGGAGGAGATCGAGAAAGGTCGGTTAACCCTTCCTCTAGATTAGTATTCTCATCGAAGGGAAAAATGGGGAGGGTTATTCAACCCTTCAACAAGTTTCTAAGCTTCTCCTTGATGGGATGGCTTGAGAATGGTCTATCAACCTTTCTCATTATTGAGCAGAATCTTGTTGAAGGTTTGGTTCTCCTTTCCCATGGAAGTTTTTAGTGATTCCTTCCAGACTAATTGAAATCTTAGGGTGGAGTATTGAAGGACTTTTGGACCATACTCTATAAGCATAGAGGTAGAGAAAGGAAGGATTTATAGACCCTAATCCAAGAAATTATTTATGACATTTCTTGGACCATACTCTATAAGAGATCAATGAGGACATCTTCATGTCCAAATCAAAGGTAGTTGATAATAACAATTGTTTTCTACTAGAGATTGCCCTTCCTATTTTTAGTTATTGTCTAGATCTAATGAAAAATGAAGACATCGATGATGAGATATCTTGTGCAAGACAAGGTTGAGTGTTATTGTCATATGATGAATCCAATCATTCGGGGAGAAATAAATCAAGTGATTTGAAAAATGGTATTATGGTTGTCTTAAGAAAGAGGTTCCTGACATACATAAATAACATGTTTTGTATTACATCTAATTAATATGACAAACAATCTCACTAATATTAACTATTAAAATAATCTAACATTTCTTAGAAGAGCTTCCATAAGAAATTTTAAAAAGGATATGACTAAGTTTGTTGTCATGTCCTTCAAAGGTGATGATGTAGAAGGATAGCAAAAGCTATGAGAAAGTAGAAAGTAGTCACAAGGAATAAGTCAAATATTTTTAATTGATGAAATAGTTTTCTCTATTGATGTTAATATATGTCTTCATGCACCTCCCAATTTGCAATTTTGGAAAGTGAATGACGAAGATGTGGTAAACTTGGTTCTGTCATTTGTCACAAATGGACCAAACTACCTATTCCACTTGCATATGAAAATAAAGTTGAAATGGAAGTTCTAAATTTAAATATCTTG